>JAOBYF010057232.1:0-12412 GCA_025403605.1 Parazoanthus darwini
GAAAATTCAGCCTCGACATTTTCATTCTGAAAAGGCACTGAAATGTCCTTGCATTTCAAGTTAAGTTAAGTTAAGTTAAGTTAAGGGCAGCAACCTTACAAAATAAGCTGATTATTTTTTACAATAAGGAAATTGGTATTCTATTCCGAATTCTAGGATGAATTGCAAAATATTTTCATACTATTAACAGAAAAAATATAAAGACAAGTAACTAGAATTAAGCAACTCGCGATTTCATAAGTAAAAAAGTTGATGGCAAATTTGATGCTTCGTTTAACTTTCATGTCATGAAATCATTTCGAAGAACTAAAGCAAAACAATGTCCGAGGCATGCAAATTTGAGCCCAAGTGTGTGCAAAGGTTGGTTCTGCAGC
Organism: Parazoanthus darwini; assembly: GCA_025403605.1. Classification (NCBI taxonomy): domain Eukaryota; kingdom Metazoa; phylum Cnidaria; class Anthozoa; order Zoantharia; family Parazoanthidae; genus Parazoanthus; species Parazoanthus darwini. The sequence goes on from JAOBYF010057232.1 coordinate 375, forward strand.
GCACTTTGTAGCAAGGAAGCGTTTCACCACTGTGGCTTTTTAAAATAAATGTTACTACACATTTTGCATTAGACTTGTGCAATCGTGGCCGTAGCTAGGGGAAGGAGAAAGGGGGGGGGGCATGATGTTGCCCCCAGGCGCCCTCCTCCCCCCCCCCAACTTGATTGAAAGACCAAAAAGATATACCATTACAAAGTTGATTGTTTTGAAATATGCTCTTTTTGCCCCCTGCTGAAAAACTAACTACGGCCTTGTTAATTTGTAATTGAAATCTACGAAAACTGCAGCAAGTCGATTACGTGTACGTTGATAATGTAACTTCCTTGAAATTACATATGATTTTTATGACTTTAAAACATTTTTTCTAGTGGGTTCATAAATTTTTTACCTTTGCTGGTTTTTGATGCAGTAATTACTGTGCCTTTTTTTAAAATGTCTTTACCTCAATTTGTTTGGACGGTGGTTAACTTCGGATCGTTTCTTTAAACAAGTGTTAAACCGCTTCCTGTACAGACGGCAGTTTCGCGAGGTCCACGCGCCTGTCGCAGAAGGAAGCTCGCAGCACAATAAAGCCACAACCATCAACATTATTCCGATGTCTTTCCAGCTGGCCATCATTAAAACTGAAAACAATCACAATAACTGATAAACGAAGTATTGTTCAATAACATTTCAAGTTACAGTGTCAGCATTATTTTCTGTGCCTTTTTTCTCATGTTGTGCAGTGCTTTTTGGATAATAACATTTACTTATTGTTATTACTTATAGTGCGCTTTTAATTTTCTATAAAATAATCAAAAGTGCGTTACAATAAAATAACTAATTTATAAACTACAAATTATATATAAAAGTTAAAAAGTAAAAAAAAAGTTAAATTCAACCACTATCTATTTAATGCAATAATAACAACTAATTTAGCGATAAAATACTAACTAAATACGAAATAGAAATGTCTTGATCAATTCTTTAAAAGTGTCAACCGAGTTCGCTGAGCTGGCAGACAGAGGTAACTGGTTCCACAGTATTGGAGCCGCCATCATGAATGTATAGTCACCCCACGTTCTTTTGGTGCATACACCAGGCCTGGCTAGCAGGAATCTGTTCGTATTACGACGTAAGTTGTATGACGAAGCCTCCTGCACCTTAATTAAATTTCTTAGATGGAAAGGGGACAATCCATGAAAAATCTTAAAAGTGATTAATAAAATTTTATATTTCCTGATATGACGCAAGTTATACAGATAATAAAATACACTGGTACAAATCTTCGATATTTGAGTTGACATATCCAAATGCGACTCGAACCAGACTCCTAGACTACGTGCCGACGAAACTGAGCACACATCAGTCTCTCCAATCCTAAGGCTCTCTACAGATATCATGGAGAGTTGTTTACGTTATCGCCATTCAACATCAGATGATCCTCCCTCATCCACGTGCGAACATCATAAATGTAGTTCTGCATGGCCCGAACAGCTTCAGCTTCACTGGACTCATCCGACGGATTAAACGACAAGTACAGCTGTGTATCGTCAGCGAAAATGTGGACAGATGGAAGATGGTGTCGAAGTACCTTTAATTATGATCAACATACAGCGGCTATACAGAGAGCTCAAGAGATGCGTTTAAACGTCCAAAACAATTTTTGCCGGAATTATTTTACAAAGATTTGAAAACGTCATCCGGATTACCGTTGGGTATATGTAGAGCTGGCTCTAGAAAATAAGAAATTCGCCGTACTTGGTTTAACAAAGACAAAGGATTTTTCACTTGTCTCGAGATATTTTCGTCTGTGCCACTTATTTGCCACCTTATTGTTCCAGTACTTATTTAAATAACGAATTCCCACTTCAAATTTTAGAAAGTCAGTTACTTATTAAACTATTCAAGGACAGGGGAAATTTTTCCTTTGTGGAGAGTTTAAATGCTCGGACTGGCAACTCAACGGATTTTATATAAAACGACATTGCCGGAGATTCGTCTAAATTTTTCTTGGATACAGGTAGAACTAGAAGATCTAATAACCCGTAGAAACCGAGATACTCATATTTGGCCCTTTGGTCGAAAATTGATTAGCACAAGTTGGCAATCTAAAATGGAAGGATCAAGGAAGTATACTTATTATCAGCACATATTAAATGGAGCAAGTATAATTGGTTTAATACGCAACTATAGACACGTGATTTACTTCACTGTTTATCCACGAAGTCCTACATCCTGTCCATCGCCAAGATCTCTTGCCATTCAAATGTCTCAAGGAAAAACATTTACAGTGTGAAGAACAAATCTTTCTATGACAACTGGAGAGGAGGTACACTTCTATCACTTACAAGCAAGGTCTTCAGCCGAATCCTGCTAGTATAGATAGATTTTCCGCGACTGTAGAGGTCATCATTCGCAATGAGCAAGCTGGTTTCAGGGAAGAAAGATCTTGCATAGACCATGTTTTTGCATTCGGACAAATACTTGAACAAACGACAGAGTGGAACAGCAACCTCTATGTACTATTCAAAGACTTTGAAAAGGCATTCGATGGCCTCCATCGCGAAACCCTCTGAAGTTTCGTAGAATATATGGTTTTCCAATGAAAATTGTCAACATTATTCAAATGCTGTACAGTGACTTTCACTGCATGATAATTTGTGGGAATCAACTGACAGGCAGCTTCAGAGTACAAACAGGAGTTAAACGAGGTTAAACGAGGTTGTATCCACTCACCATTTCTTTTGAATCTTGCAATGAAGATTGTTAATGAGACAAACAAACGAAGGACAGGATAGGGGTATTCAACGGACTCTTACCTCATCACTAGTCTCGTCCCCAGGCATCCTCCTCTATCCGGCCACTCCGTGCGTGGTTACTCAGCGCTTCGTATCGGCGTGTATCAAGACAAAGGTAACCGCGCCTTGCAAAAACAGCAACCGCATCGCCGACCGTGCCGACCAAACGAGCCGAAGAGTTGACTGGGGACGAGGCTACCTCATCACTTGAAGATCTGGACTTTGCTGATGATATCAGTTTGCTATCAAGTCGTCAGTTTCACATTCAAGACAAATCAGATAGACTTACAACACTTGCATCACAGCTCGGAATTAACATCCAAGAGAAGAAATCAAAGGTCATGAAAATGAACACCAACAATTCAGAACCAGTAATCAACAATAACCAACAGATTGAGGAAATAGAGGAGCTTGCGTACCTTGGAAGTAAAGTTTATACAGATGGAGATAGTGGCAAGGATGTACAAGCAAGACTAGCCAAGACAAACCAAGCCTTTGGCGGCCTAAATGCTGTCAACTTGGAGTGAAAACCAAGATCAAAATCTACAAAAGCAACGTTCTAAGTGTGCTACTTTACGGATCGGAATGTTGGAAGATGACGAAAGAAACCTGCAAGAAACTAGAAACATTCCAAACGAAGTGTCTACGACGCATCAGGAAAATTTTCTGGCCAGAGAAAATCAGAAACGAGCTGTAACACGGAACCAATTTTTGCATATGTCAAGAGAGGACGGTTAAGATGGCTGGACCACGTTCTGAGAATGCCGAACAACAGCCTGGCAAGGGTGTCACTTAGGTGTACTCCACATGCAGGGGGAGCGTAAGAGAGACAGGCCCAAAATAACACGGCGGAGATTTGTCGAGGCAGAAATTAAAGATGTGGGACTGACATGGGAGACAGCTAGTAAACAGGCAAAGGACCGGCGGCAGAAATGGAGATCCTTGATAGAGGCCCGTGTGCCACCCAGGCACTAGAGGATGAGAGAGAGAGAGAACAAGACTTTCGCTATCCAAATTGCCTATCATTAGAGGCAAACTTTGTACTTTTATAAAAACTGGTACAAAAAAAAGTAAAATTTCAAAAGGAAGCAGTTGAAGGACGACATTCTTGAAAATTCAGTACTGTTAAATTTAGTTGACTAAGCTAACCTGTGTTCTGAGAAACCCTCCAGATGTAGTTCAAAAATCTAAAAGTTTTATCTCCAATAATCGCTTCAACTGTGCTTTTGAGTGCACACTACAGGTTCGTCCCCCTGTATAACAGTAAAACCCCCCGGGGGGGTACTCCCTTAATAGAGTTTTATAGGTATGTACAGCACCAAAGGGTATCGGGTAGGGTGTTCGAGCCGTTTTGGTCTGAAATCGGACGAAACCGCGGGGATGTGTCGCAGGGCATAATAAAAAACGTCTTGCGGCCCGTAATATGGGTATAAATCTTAACCGATCAGGTTTGAAATTTCAGGGAAGGGCAACTCACACAATTTATCCAAAATTGTTTTTGTACAGGGCCGGAGTAGAAGGGCCCGGGGCAGAAACTTTTTTTGGCAGCATGAAGGAAGGGCACAAAGATTTTATGAAGCCTTCAGAACCGAATGTGGCGGGGCACATACTTTTTTTTCTGATAATTGCAAATGTGGCATAACAGCCACTGTATGACAGTCAGGTTTCCGAGCTCTGGGTCTGCACCTGCTTGTACTTCACGTTATCCATTTATTTTACATTTTAGGACCAACGCAAATTTCTAAATTTGTAAAGAGTATAATTCTAAAAATAAATCAATCTGTTAAAAACTACTGAACCTTAGGTGAATATCTGGAGGTCAGTTGTGACTCTGATCAATGTTATTGACTTTCAAAGCCAGCACTTTAATTTGCCAGTTGAGGCTCAATGGGCTCATTTAAGTGCCTTGGTCAAGGTCAACAGGTGGGGGGTTAAAACACGTCATGACATACAACTGTATTAAAGTGTTAATGGTCATAAAAGTGATATAAGACCACTTAAATTAGCATAGAGCTGCTGCTTTACAAAATGCCTGCTATGAAAGACGGCGAGCCTGTAATCGCAATGCGGGCATTTGTAAGTATTGAGTGCTTTAAAATATGGTTTTCGGTTATAGTAAAAAGCACCGTCTAAGTTACTGAATGTGACAGGGCAGAGACATTTGTTTTAAGTGGTGCTCGGGCACATAGCAACCAAAGCGGGGCAGGTACTTTTGTTACATTCGTAAATGGTTTTGCTCCGGCTCGGGGATACAATAAGTTTGCACGGTCCCTAATGATTCATAAAGCGCGTTGTAGAGTGTAGACTCACACCAAAATGTTTGACAAGTACTCCCCCGTATTTTACAAGCGGATTCTATAAAAAAAGGAAACAAGCATTTTTTGGGTTTACTCTCACGACTGACGTCATAGGGTTCCCTGAGAGGTGCACAAATGATGTCACAATGTGAGCAATGAAGCCTTGTTCCATCACCAAGGATTGGCAATATGGTGCATACTTACACTCATACTCTACAAAATTTACTTCAATAATGGGAGGTGAATTGACGTTACTAACGTGCTCGACGTCTGGTTAACGTCAGGTATAGTGACCTGAAATGCTGATTTTCCAATCTATGAGTAGAAGAGTGCAATGTATCAATATATTGCCTTCATCACTGGTGAACCCAGCCTGACGTTAGTCAGACTGGGTGACGTCAGTTGTAGGTTCTTGCATCGAGGATGAGCCCATTTAGTTTTAAAAGTGTTTGCGTTCATCCGTGGACTACTGACGCATGAAAAACGCATCATGCAGTTCTGATTGGCCAGGTTTGCGATAAAAACAACTGTAGGTTGCACCTTAAGGGCGGTTTTGGGGCAATTCGTGTCGCGATTCCCATAGCAATATTTCTTGCACTCGCGCAGTTACTTCCAAAGTGCATGTAAAAATCTGCAATTTCCGTGAAATTGAGGGCCAAGAAACTTGCAATGTTTTGAACAGTCTTGAAACTTGGTGTAACTTGGCGGCGAGAAAAACTGCATTGGGAACCGGGACAAAAATTGCATCAGAAATTGCTGGTGTGCTCGGACGTAGATTTCCTAACGATCGAGAGTCACGTCACTCCGAAGTATTCTCAGATCGTCTTTCGTACTGCCCCCTCATATCACAGCGCGCACACATTAAAATTTTGCTCATGTACACGTATATGTGAAGATGTTTTTGTTGTACAAAACAAAGGTTCTTGCAACAATACGTTTGTTGATAAGAATGCCGCTATACCCACATAAAAGCAAAGACTACAAAACATAGCGGTTAGCTGAATAACTATTAATAGTATCACACGTTCAAAGCTAAAAACTACGCTGTCTCGAAAGCAGTCGCGCTGGCTTACTGTATATTAGTTATAGAACTTACTTTAAATTGTTCTATTCACCAGAGAATCACCTAACCAGTTGTAAACCTTGGTGGTCTTCTCACAATCTATGATCTTCTAGACAACTTGGTTCTTCTACAAAATCTCTACTCATATTTCCTAATATCTGTACTTTCTTGTGGACAAAGGTCATTCTCCCTGCCGGACTTTGTATCTTTCTTCTCAAGGCCATAAAGACGTGAAATTCTGTCTCCAGTTTTAAAACTTCACTCCGGGACTTCACTTAAGGTCGAATTCATTACGTAATAACTTGCCGATATTTTAGTTTTAGTTTGAAGAATTAAAATTTTAACCTGTACGGTCAAAGTATCATAGTTGACAAGATTTCACAAACATAGAAGTTGTTGATTTTGAAGGAATTTTTTTCTACTGATGTTAAATGTGTTTAATATTATTTTTGGAGTTATTAAATATGAAAAAATGCCAGCTCGCATGTTATGCTAGAAATGGCACTTGCTCGTTTAGGAATAGTTTTGTTGCCATCTAAATAGACCAATTTCAATATTTTAAATTCAGCCCTGAAAAAAAAGACATCAACACGAGGCTCTGGGGAGTAATCCATATAGACTCTATATTTTATTCCCCAGAGCTTCGTGTTGATGTCTTTTGTTTCAGGCTGAAATTTAATATATCGAAATTGGTCTATTAAAACCTCTTTTTCCTTTTAAATCTTCCTCCAAACCTCCCAATCACCAACAAAATAAATAATGACTAAGCTCCTTTTAAGATTTTTCAGCAACAGATACGCCTAAGTGCCAGTTTATTCACAACTGTCTTGTTTTATGCGCTAGAACAATTTTTCTCACTATTACTGTTTTGTCTCGGCAGCTGGTGTGTTCGCTATCAAAAACGAATCCGTGAGTTTTTTCGACAGATCCCAAATAGCACAATAAAAATCGTTCGAGCAAGTTTTTAAATTTCTATTTCTTGCTAACAAAATTGAAACATCTTGTTGCCGGCGTTCATTTTAATTTGCTAGTTTTTGTTTACTTCAAAGTTTTTAAAGCTGACTCATAAATTGATTCTAAATAGTTAGTTACTTACTGTATAGCTCTTGGATTACCACAGATTCCCGTTGTATTTCTCTACTTGTGCATAATTCTTGTAAAATGAAGTTGTATTTAAAGAACCCGATCGGTCTAATTGTCTTTACGTCGTTTGAAATACAGTACAAATTTTGGTAATTGGGTAATGACAAACTGTTCATTTCCCTTTTCATTTAAGTGTTTACAAAGGGGCAAACGCTTTCACTGAATGCACGTCAAAACCATACTTTTGTTCTCTCAGCTGAACAATCGAACCGAAGCTTTTTCATGTTTTTGAGTGGCATTACTAATAATAGAGAGTTTCAACTGCATGCAAGATGAAAACAGCAAAAAAACTAAAGCATTTGAAAGTATTGTCATCAGCGTCTCCCTTATATAAAGAAAAACCTTTGTGTTTTGTTTTGAGGGAAGCAATTACTATATTTCCCATTGAAACAACCGGTAGGACAAGACAGGCTCAATCATACAGGGTAAGTTTGATTAATTTCAATTCCATTATCAGTGTTTCATACGCGCAATTTGTTGATATAGCAATACTTTGGGTACCTATTATCTCTCTCAGTTTCTTTATTCTCTTCACCGTTCATACAAACAAATTTCCTAACTTTCAGAAATTTGGAATCTACAGAAAAGTGCTAGCTACTATTTGTGAAAACGGCTAACTGAAGCTCCTACATTATATGTACAATATAAACGAAACAGGTGCCCCGACTACGTTTTATTTGTATTTTCTTTCAAAAATCGATTTGCTACGGTTGTTAAAGGGCGTCAAATCAAGAGGCAGTTCTGAACAGATTCACAGCAAAACCGTTCAAAAAATACACGCACTCATTTCAGATTTCTCCTCAACTGATACTTCTGCGAAAAGCTTTTGTTTACACAAAGTCAGTTTTAGAAACAACACTTATGTTCGGATTATATATGTTACAAAAATAAAAACAGTGTACTTCAACTTAAATGATATTTGCCAAAATTCGCGTTGTTGGTTTGCCGAAATCTTTTCCGACAGGCCAAAAAGACGGATGTGTGTTCAACATTTGTCTCTTCCGGTTTTTCTTGATTTTTATGTTCCATTTACACTTAAATTAAAGTGAAGGGCATGCTTGGTGTAGTGTACTCGATTTGAAAGAATTCCAAAAGAACTGAAATCGCTACTTAAAGTGTAAAATGCAGGGGTCTCGCTATTCTTTTCGTGCTTTGTAGAGTCATATTCAACGTTTGATCATTCTTCAAAGCATAAAGCATGCTAAATAGAATATATTATCCAGCGGTAGTCCGCGGATGCTAAATTGTTCCTCGTTTACTTGCGGCCTTTATTTTTCAAACGATGGTGAGTCCTGATTTTCAACGCGACGCTCAAAGATCTCTTTCGAGAATGCCACCCATGCTGTACACTACTAGAATAAACAGCAACTTATATACCACATTTAAAGGGTCTCATACCTTTTATGTTTTTCATTATATAAACAGTTCAACGCTTCTTGATGTTACCTGCTTCTAAACGTGCGTATCCATCAATTCCTGAGTAACTTTGCACGATATCAGAGTTCAAACACCGAGGCTTAAATTTGCCCAAGTTTTGAAAATAAATAAAGGCTTAGAACTTTAAAACCCATTTTTTCAAACCACAACAATTTTGTTATGTATGAATGTAAGAGAAATGTACGACAACTTTGGTTGAGTTTTCCGCTAAATTGACAACAAGCCTCTGGTTCTTTTCCGATTCTTACAAATCACTCAGTTTTACGGACAGCTGCTAGAGGAAGTCAGATGAGAAAAGGCAGCAAATATTTTTTAAGACTGGCAACAAAAATTGACAAGCCTACATTCATAAAAGTATTTTTAGAAAATTGATAGCTCGAAAAAATGTGTTAAGAAACTTTTTCAAAAACCTTTTACTGCTTTTGCAGCAGCGTAGAAGCTTTTAAGAAAAATTGAGCCGAACAAATTGCCTACACGATGTTAGTTAATGTTTCCAAATTACTTTTGAATTAGTGCCTGCAACACTTTTCATTGCCGACTAGGCTCAAAAGTGGCAAAGCTCCCGTTCGGGGATGGAAGTAGGCCTTGGCGGATTGTGCTAGCATAACTTTTGGCATTATTGAAGCAAAAAAGCATAACTTTTTAAACGAGCACTGCCACGGCATAATTAGCAAATTTTAGCATTTGTTGGAGCATAAATTCATAAAATTCAAGACAAGTTAATTTACTTCGTGGCTTGATACTTTCAACGTTATAGTTCGTTATAGTTTGAGTTAGTTTAGATCAAGAGAGTACCATATTCTTTTGGTTCAGTCAATATATAGTGTGATCGTTAAATCGTTGAAGGCATTTTACAAACGGTTAAGAGATGTGAGCAGCTAATTTAGACAGCTGAGGACCAAGGCAAACTGCCATAAAACAAATAAATTTATAACAACAGTCTATTTGAAAAACATAATTTGGTGTCCTTATTGCACGCCTCTATGTAGAAATCTACGTCATTATGTGAGCATAATTTCGGAAATCAGGAGCATAATTTGGGAATTCTGGCATAATTTTGGCATAGTTTGGCAAAATTTCGAGCACTGCTAGTAGCATAATATGCCACTTTTAGGAGCACAATCCGCCAAGGCCTATATTTTCTTACTACGGCGCGATGACCATTTAGCTATCGCGCGACAGTGCTTGTCAACATTTATAAGGTATGCGGTCACTCGACTTTTGGCTATTGGGGGAGGGGGGCTGGTTTTTGATTGATTATGAAGGTTAGATGTCGACGAGGCTTAGAAAGCTGACATCGTAAGAACATCATTGCGTAAGTTCCTGTTTTAGAATTGTTGATGTGGCTGCCTTATATGGATAATTCCTAAGCAGGGCCAGCTGGTTTATAATACATTAGCCCATAACACCCATTTGTCTTAGCGTTCTTGACGCAATAAGAAGCGAACGCCTTTGAACGGTTTGTCTCTATGCTTCAAACAGGTAAATCTGTTGAGCAGAAACTTAGAAGCGGAGACCCGGAGCTAGACAGCAACCTTAGCAATGTTCGACAGGACATCTTCGATAACGTGATGATATATGGTGCTCCACAATTCTCAGACGCAAGTGTCCAGTTTACCCACGGATGGCCGCGCTCCTTGATACGAAAATCCCACGGGGGTTTTCTCCGGGGTAACATAACCTGTACCGCCAAAATCACGAACGTTCGGCTTCGCAGCTTGTCCCGTGGCGATGTGGCGGCGTTTGTGAGTAAACGCAAGACTGTACCTTCAGACTAAACGAATTGAAGTCAAGACCCAATCTACCTTCTGTATATGTATCTTCTGCACTTTTGAGTCCTCATTAGAGAGAATAACCTTGCAGACAGGCAAAAAAGAAGCACAGAGAAGATACTTAAGCTAAGGAACTTGCAAGGGAAAAATGGCAGAAGATATCCATGCTGCACGCAAGAGTCACTGCTTGATGAACCCCGTGTTGTTGTTGTGTCTGTCCGCCACACTGGTCAAGGCCAGGTTTCTCGAGTTCTCGCAGTAGAACATGTGAAGATTAAGATGTAACATTTTCCCCACTCTTTCCTTGTTATCTTGTAATTCAAAGGGCCTGCAAAATCGATTTCAGTTGTCTCAAAAGGTTTCCCACCTTCAGCATAATCCTCGGAGACACAAGTTTATTTTCTTTGTAATTATTTCTTCGTTTCCTTATTTGTGCTGACCAGAGTTGGTTATACAGCATACTGCTTTGTGCAGTGACACATTCTTATTGCCTAGATTTGGCAAATACATGTTTCTTTTGCGATTATTAGTCGACATACTTGTAATGTTTTACTCACCAAAGGGCGTATTGTTATGGCCAGTAAGGAGATGAACGTACCGTACGACAGACCTCGGCTCAGTAAGGTTAGTAACTTCAAGTCATTTACTTGTATTTTACTTGATCTCGCTTTCATTAAGTTCCCTTTCTATTTGTCTAGTCTGGTCGGCCGAAAAAAATTGATTCTGGCCAGTTTGAATGGAAAGGTCCAAGTTTCCGTGCTTTGGCCGACCGCGGCTCTGATTCATTCAGGCCAGAACCAGTTCTGAGAACTGGTCGGACCGGCTAGACCGGTTAAATGGAATGCGACCTTAAAGTCCATTCATAAAAAAAGCTGTCGATAGAAGATTAATTCTGAATAAACAGTGAAATGCTATAGACGAATCAATCCCACGAAAATCAGAAATTCACGACAGACAAATAGTGTCCCAAATCAAAACTTTTATTGTTCTCATGTAAATCGAGTTACCAAAAGTGGAGCAATAAATGATTGGAACAATCTTTTGAACAATATTAAAAAGCGCCACCTGTAACTAGTTTTAATGCAACGTTTTTGTCTCACTAAAGGCCACTTTCCACTTGTTTTTGTTATCTCCAATAAGGAGTTATACGAACATGGTTGTTAGAAAAAGGGGGAAAAACTGACGGGAATAAAAGAACTCGAAAATGTTTCGAACTGCTTTTTCTGATGTCTAGATGTCGAACTCCTGGCAGCATGCTTTTGATTCGTCCAAGAAGTTTTCGAGAAAGATGATGTACTTTTAACCCTCTTACTTCCCCATTCTGTAGTATTCTTACTTTGTTAATGAAGTAAGTTGATTTATTATAATTATGGCGCATCAACAACAACAACAACAACAATATTTATTTACACTCGTTTTGCTATTTTACAGTTTCAAATCTAGAAATGAAATGGTAAGAGTGCTAGGACTCCAGAGGTAGTAAAAACTAATCGAGAGTGGAGTCCCATTTATAATGCTTGAAAACGTGTTTGCGGTCGAAAGAAGA
>JAOBYF010057343.1:0-12410 GCA_025403605.1 Parazoanthus darwini
ATCCTTCAAACATCAGTTTGGCAGTTTTTGAAACTTCTACATTTAAATAATTTCGATTTTTTTTACAAAAAAATAGAGGACAACTCAATTCCACATAACTAAATGCCAGTCATGTTGACGTTGTACTCTTTGTATTATGAAGACGATAATCAGTAAAGTTACTTTCTCAGATGTAGTAGTGATTAATTGTACTTTGTCTCTCTTCTTCCAATAATGTATCGCCAATAGTTCAATAAGGTTAAACTGAAAAAATTTGCTATAGCTGTGGCGTTCACGTCACCATCCCAGCGACTATCAGTTTTAAATTTAGAACATGTTTTATGTACAGGTTTCAGCGTATATTTAAGTTTCTTCCACTGATCATTTTGAAAATTTACCGTTTGTATAAAGTTACTGAAAAATTTTTCTAAATTTACCACACATTTAATCAACATGTTTCAAGCGTTCTATAAATGTACGAGCCACTGGCCCCACCCTTGCAATTATGTCAGTCAGTAACTGGAATTTATTCCTGTCAAGATGTCATTAACGATTAGAGTCTCTTCTGATGAAGCTGAGGTATCAGCTATTGTGTCTAGGTCAGCAAAGCAAACAGAAAACAAACAGCTGACAAACCCGAAACAAATACACACACAAAGGGAGGAAAGTTTGCATAATAAACTGAATCTCGCAGACTTTTTCGTCTCAAGTCTGTCACGCACAAAAAAAGAAAGGGGGTTTATTCGAACAAGAACACGTTTTGTGTACAAAACAATCTGAGATATTTGGCGGTTTGTGCTAGGTCAAAAAAGTGAAATGTGAAATAAAAAAGCAAAGGTCAAAATCTGGCCTGGGCTGAGAGAGTAGTGTTAGACTCGCGATTGCCACTCCATAAAAGGAGAAGGGGTGCATGAAGCATTCCGTTTTCATCAGTGCACAAATATACGTTGGAATGATAAGGATGAGAGCCTCAATAAACGTCCTATTCTGTTCAAAGGTAATCAAAATAAGCCTAGCCACTACTATTTATTTTGATGGGTTGTTTAAGATATCTGCAGGCATTTTGTTTCTCGTTTAGTAAATGTATCTTGAGAGCCAATAAACAGATTGAGGCCAATTAAAGACAAAATTAATTGAAAGAAGATGCTAGTCATAACTTTAAAACTTACATTCACATCTGCCCCTTTAGAAACGAGGAACTTGATTACGTCCATTTTGCCCATGTCGCAGGCCACATGAAGGGCACTTCTTCCACCTTGGAGTAAAGCATTAACCAGCGTTCCCTAGCGGCAAAGCACACTTTCTCAGCAGGAATGCAAATGTACATAGTAATGCGTTAATATGGTGCGAAACCGAGCGAGCAAAACAGACAAGTATAAATTACAGATTTGATGATTTATATCTCGATCAGAATCTTTATTATACTCGAAAAGTTGTTTCTATTTTAATTGTCAATTTCCAATTTGGATTAAGTTTTACTTGAAATCAAAGTCATAAATATTTTGTTCACCATTTATCCAACTTCGTGCAGACACGTACGCATCCTACCCTTCCGGAATGAAGTTGAGGCACTCATAAACACTGTGTACTGTTTACTGATCAGTAAGTAAAAAACTTGTACAGTAGATACAAGATTTGGTGACCTTACCGGTCGTGCACACTGTTTCTTGACTAGTTCCAAATCTCCGCTTCTCACCGCACGTAATAAATCAGCCATGTCGATTTTCTTGCTCGCCTTTGGTATAAAAATATAACCGAACCAGTGGACTGCGAAGAAATACAGATGTAACAACGAAAGCTGATGGGTCAAGACTGAACGTAGCAGGGGTGTTAACTTACAAGTAAACAAAACCAGCTCACGTGATGAGGGCGCAATTTACATATTTATTTTAGCTTGTAATCTTTCTTTGGTAATTGTGTTTGTGTTAAATTTCTACTCTCCCTTAAAGGGTGTTCCTTCTTTGTCTCTTTATCTGTCCGTCCGTCCTTCCAACCGTTTATCTGTCCCGAACTTTTTATCTGTCGGTCTTTTTGTGTGTTATCAGCCGCAGTACACTCCTTTTTTTATAAAGGAAAAATAAGAACAAAATGAAAACAAACTTAGGCTGAATCGTACATCCATACAAGTATACAATGGTCCTACAGTATTCAGCTCTCCGATAACGCACCCATGGCATTCACACATAGTTTGTCTTACAAAAGGCACTTCACATTTCTTATGAAACTGCGCACAAAAGCACCTTACCGAATTTTAGGCAAGTTTAACACCATAGCCGTTAAGAATAAACATAAGAACATTTTTGAGGGTGAAATTGCCGAAAAATATAAAAACAGCCTGTGCAAAGTTTTACTGGTTCTTAACAAAAAAGGAGTGTAATAGGACACAATGCAAAAAGAATATTTTCATGAATAACTGATGTCAAAGTTTGAAAACTTTGACAAATTGAAAGTGAACAAAACTGCAGTGGAAACAAGTTGGTAATTTTGAATTTAATCACTTTTAATTCTCGGTTTCGCAGTTGTCTGATCATTCTCCACCACAAATTCCATGTTCAAAAGAATTTCAAACTATCAGTCGTTCATGGAGCTTTTGGCAGTAAATTTTTAATAATATCTTACGTAAATTGATGCTGGTTCAATCATTTTTCAAAGCACCAAAGTTTTGCGAATTAGAAGTTTTTTCTATTGCCTCTAATGACTTGCCGGTAACATGAAGCCATTAATGCCCGTTCATACTGAAGATACATGCGCAGACGCAAAGACATTCACGCTAGGGACGCAACCATGAGAGGGTCACGCAAGTGATCCGCAAGTTTGGTTGGCTACCCCTAAACGCCGTAACGGAACGAAGAGCAGTAGTGCGTCCGACCTTGTTAAACAAAATCATGCACAACTTCGTATTTATAAATGTCGAGGCAAAACCTCTAGTACCTACCAGCCAGACTACAAAGCGTGCAGCGTGAAAAAGATACTAAGCAATATATGTGAAAATAAGAACTGTTAAGAGGATTTTTCTACGCTCGGACAATTCAAGAAAGGAAAGGGCCATCCATCTCCTCCAGATACCAGCCTCAGGACCAGCCTTCGTACTTGGAATTTGACGTGTGTGGCGTTATCCATTCTAGTCATTATTATTGCTGAGACGGACTGCTGCCACTGGTCTGCGCGTTAAATCGAAATTCTGGTCTGCGCACTCGCAATATTGATTTAGACTTTCAGGTTTATCAGTGGCTTGCATCTGCGCCTGCGCGATTTACAGTAGGATGCTTTTGGAGCAAGCATAAACTCAAACGCGTGCGCAAGAATTTGAAAAAATTATCTTTTCTTGCGTCTGCCCACCTTGAATCACGCTTGTTTGTCTTGCACTTGCGTCGACATCCACTTGTGCTTGTTATCTACTAGGCTTTACAGCTTACTAGAGCGCTATGCACACTTTTGAAAAAGAGCTGTTCGGCCTTTTGCCGCTCCACTATGCCAATATCGCAAGTGTTTACCAAACAAAGACCCAGTTACAAAGCATCTTGGAACGATCGTAGCGATTAAACGACGAGCCCACCGAGTTGTTTATAGTGTTTTACACAATCTTGTTTTAAGCCCGGGTCAATCGAATTGAAGAGAGCGTCGATGAGACTGGAAAGTAAGCCGTTGGGTCTTGTCTCTCGATCGACGTTTTATCGGGGACTTTTATCGGGGGACTCAAAACGACATCCACACAGTCACACTTCTCGAAATAAGTAGGGTAATCCCGAAGTGTTTTGTGGTCTGTCAACTGAGGGGGCAACTTAATGTCTCAGACAAAATTCGTTGTGAACCGCTGATATCGGTCTGGCGAAGTCCGTCAACCACTAAACCGTAACTGTGAACTGTAGATAATTATTCCATATATTTTTATACATATAAATGGGCACATCTGTTGCTCTTTAATACCACAATAAAAACTATTATTATTATTATTCATATTATTCATATTCATATCCATATTATTAGTATTGTTGTTATTATTAGCATTATTATTTATATTATTGTTATAACAAGTTGCCAAAAGGCCCTGCAGGGATCGGAGCACCTGGATTTATAGCACTTAACCACCACACTTATAACATGTTCAAATTCTTGTGAGGGTTGATGACAGTTTTTATGTTTGATGAGTGACGGTCGACTCTCGTCCTTGTTTGACTACACGCGCTCTCATACAACTCTCAACTTGCACTCAACTTTCATTCATTTCACATTCATAGCGTTTTCATCGCTCAACAGCACTTTCTTTCAAGTCATATCATTCAACTGCCATCCAACTTTCATCACTCATATTTCCTTCAACTTACAGCACTCAACTCTTTCCAACTCTCGTCACTCACTCTTATCCAACTTTCTTCACTAAACGTTTGTCTAACTTTCATCACTCATATCATTCAAATTTCATTGCTCAACTCTCACTCATTTCTGATCCAACTCTCATTCAAACTCAACTGTCATCAAACTATCGTCGCACAACTCTCTTCCAGCTCTCGTCATTCAACTCTCATCAAACTGTCATCACTCAGTTTTCAACCAAATCGCAACACTCAACTCTTTCCAACTCTCGTCACTCACTCTTATCCAACTTTCTTCACTAAACTGTCATCTAACTATCGTCGCTCAACTCTGATGCAGCTCTCGTCATTCAACTCTCATTCAACTCTTCGCATGATCCATCGCTTGCGTTTGCTGTATTTTAGCAAAATATTTCCAACAGGGACCCCGTTGGTAATGTAGGGTGAGCTGTACTGCCGGCGTGCGTATTAGGATCGACACACGTTGTGTAAAGACAGTGGCCACAGGTTCTTTGTTCCTCGGCATTAAAATGAAATAGTTAACCTTTAACAACCTCAATAACGTTAAAACTGCTTTATTTAACTTTAGTATACTCGATGATGAACATCTATCCAAACAACATTTTTTCACAGCGTTCGCTACCAATCGAAGTGGCCCCTTAATTGCCAAACAAAAATTGGCAACTGTGAATTTTTCCGTTATCATTTTATGTGCAACACGGTGCAACTTAAACTTAATAGATATCTATCTAATTTCGGCTACAAATTCTTATGAATGAAATAACTTAACTGTTTATCAAAGTAGAACCTCTAGATAAGGGTCGGCTGTTTGCATTAGGGGCTAGCTGTGTTTCCCTTCTTTCCAACTACTTTTATTTACAACTTTAAAGCGAAGCCTGTTCGTGTTTTGTATTACTTCTTTGACTGTAGATTACATTTACAACGAAGCACTGGTTGAAAACCTACCCTTGCAACTGGAATTACCACTGTGATTTAGAACAGTTTTATGTGACCCCGCAATAATATACAGATTAAGTAATTCAACAAAGGCATGCTTCTGATTGCTCGAGAGTTTGATTTCTTAGGATACGAATTTATGCGATGTCTAAATTCAAAATATATAAAAAACGATCGCATTTTATGTTTGTCTGCTACACATACTGTCTGAAAAGCGTTCGAGTGTATCTTTAACTGTTCAATGATTTGCCGCAGTTTGCACAAAACTTGTCAAAAACTGTCATTTTGTGTCCGCAGCCAGTACAAAATGCATTCAATCCTCGATTTCTTTCCAGTTCAACAACATACTGCGGTGCTCTAGAATGCGGTGAGGTCAATGGCTTCGTTGATACGGCAAAGGGGTTCTCGAATTTTGGTTTAACCAATAGCGGTGGGGGCATGGGCCTCCCAGAAGGATATACCTTTGATGGTGGGCAGACCAACGGATGTGACATTGCTGCCGACCTGGCAAGCATATTCCTGGGCACCGGGGTGTGTATAAATGTTGACGAATGCGTAATGATTGGTGGGGAAAAACTACAACCATTGGCAAATGTAGCCGGAGTAGCCTTGGTCAGTGTTGGCATGAGAGGGCTTCTTGCTTGTCCCTCTTGTGTTGAGAGGATACACTCGATTGTTTCAACCAAATTTCCACGACATCCCTCCAAAATAAGCTCCAATGTGCTGTTACTGTAGGTTGGGAAGATCTTCAAAAGCAGCTCTACTGACCGAAGTCGTGAAGATGACACAGCATCAAGCTCGGCAGCAAATCTGGGGTAGAGTCCCAATACTTCTCGACTATTAGATGGAACTTTCCCTGGAATCAACCTGGTGGTCTCTTCAGCAGAGTGTTTTCGAACACCTGGTGAATGCGTCTCGTCCTCTTCTTCACTATTTTGTTGAATTATATCGTCGTTGTGACCTTTCGCAGATACCGTTTCATTTTGGAATCCAGTTTGATCATGGCGTGGCTCTTCTTTCACTGACACAGGAGGTGAAAGAGCTTGTCTCTTGGGGCTTGGCATTTGATCGTCCTCATCATCAGATAAATAACTGCACCTCTTTTGAGACTCTAGAGTAGATTGAGAAAAACATTTCTTTAGTATGTAAACTTCTTGATGGAAGAAAGCAAAACCGTGCTGGTGGTAAAGGTATTGATACAGTATGTGATTTCCTAATAGGCAGTTTACACAGTATGTCATAATGTACTTGCTGGACACTGAAACTTGATGGACGTTTTATCCCAGAATTAAACGATGAGTTCACTTTAAAAGTGAATGGTTCAAATGACCATTTCCTTTTGGTTATCTTAACTCAAATTTACCATAACATATTGGTTAATCAACCATTTTTGGTTAAAACAACCATTTTTTTGGTCAAAACAACCATTTTTTTGGTCAATACATTCAACTGTTAAAATAGCTGAAGTCACCATGCACTTTTATGGCAAGGTGAGTCTGAGATAATATTAAGAACTACTGAGTCACTTCATTCACTCATTTCTTAAAGTGTTGTGAGTCATTTCATGATCGAACATTTTCCAGTAATTTTATAGAACTACACTAGCCGAAGAGGTTAAAAATAGTTGATCCGAAATTAATTCAATTTAAGCAAAAGATTAAAAAAACAACTATAAGTTTACAATTTTGAAACTTAGCACTCAAAGTCGTGCGTAATCTCTCAATAATAAAAGAACACTAGGTACGACTTAGGTTTTACCTTCTCCGTTGGGAGATATTCGGAGGCTTGGGGCGTTCATAGAAAGTAGATCTCTCGGTATATGGAGGCCATTGGGTATGGTACGGGCGTGAAAAGCCATGGAGTAGCTGAGGCGCACATTCTCTAGTTCGCGCTGGTACTTTTCTCGCAGTTCAACTCCTTTACGCTGCTGTCGCAACAAAGCTACTCGCGCGGCTGTCACTCTCTGCCGCTCAGTGATCAGCTGACATTTGGAACAAGTACAGTCCCTCCATCGACAGTAGTGTTTATGGCCTTTGAGCCAAGATGTCAATCCGTGGCCCCGGCAACGGGCGCACTTAGGGATTCTCTGGTGATTCACATCACTGTTGTCCTGGGACTCATTTGATACTGGAGACGTGGACATCTTGGATTTTCTGTTAGAACAAAGATTGTCTTAGTCAAGTAACCACTAAACTAGTGTAAGATTGTTACTTAAAGTGTGATCCGTCAGGCTTCTTGTGATTTCGTTTACATTTGCGAAGGAATAACTTTGACTAACCACATGAAATAATGTGTAAATAGACGGAAAGCTGTATCTATATTCTGGTAAAAGCTCTGATTCTAATTTCAACTTAAAATTAGTTCAAAGTGGCGATCCATTAGCTTGTCAATTAATGTTTGGCTTGAAATTCAATTGTGCTTTTAGTTATTTCATTTTAAAGTTCGATAAAAGACATTTTGCATGGATATTAGCAATCGGGTAATTCAAAGAGACTTATAATTTAATTCTAGCGTACAGATGTTGGGGCCGTAAGTGTGCGTATTGAAAGCGGGTATCCAGTGCTAGCCTTTTGAAGTGCTTCACAAAATCAACAAATTTATATGATAAAATTTCATCGGCTTAACTTTGAGCAATTCACCTTTAAAGTGAACAAAAATGATTACTGACGTGGACGCTGACAGAGACCTGTTTATAGAATAATAACTCAAAATGAAGCAAAAGAAAAATCAACGTCAGAGTGAATCGTTTATAATTTTGCCTAGTTTTTTTCTAGTTTTTTTTTTCTTGAAGATAGTTTACTCTTTACAAACTGTTGTACAAAACTGATTCTTTAAAAAGTCTCAGCAATTTTCTTATAGTGAAACAAATATCATCAAAATGAAAAGCCGTAAAAAGAATAAATATATATTTGCCATTTTTACCTGAAAATATTTATTTCTGTACAAATCCAATTTTAGCGAGAAAGTCTATTGTCAAGTTACAAACAGGATGCTAACAATTAAAGTTATTGTGCGCGTTCCTTCTTCCCAAGTTGTGGAGCAGCCAATGCAGATAAAATTAAAAATTTTCTATTCAAGTATTGATCAAAAACTGCCGGCGCCAAAATAAAAAAAAACACATCAACACATTTGTAAAAAAAGATATTTCCTACAATTCCGTAACATTTGCAAACGTCTTTTGACAAATTAAATGCTGCCTTCTTATTCATCGAAATGTTCAATGCATGGAGAAAACTTTTTTAAGGCCAATACAAGTTTACAAGCTCGATATTTTTCACACAGATTGTTCTACCCGAAGTTGATCCGTATTACAGTCGTCAAGTATATTCAAAATTGTCTTTTCAAAAACAATTCAGTTTCAAAAATAATTTCAAAAAGGTGCCGAGGTATAAGAAATCATAAACTTTCTGCCGAAATAAAGTGTATTTTCTTTATCCGTTTATTACTTCAGTTTGAGAATGCGAGTGCCTTACACGCCGTCAAGAAGATAAATAGTTTTAGTCAAAACGGTGAAAGATAACCATATTAGCACGTCACACTTTGATAGGAAAACAGCTAAACATCTTCTAAAGTCAAGCAGAAATAAACAATTTACCTCACAAGTTGTTTCTCCTACACGATATGAACTTATCATTAGGAGCCATTTAAGTGTATACGAAAACGAGTCGAGTGTGAATTCACTCCCGCCTACGTTTGGCAGCTGACGCAAAAATTCAGTCCCCAACATTAACTTAAGCAAAAAGTAACTTCTGATTGACAAAATAATCTCACTATTAAATAAAACATACTTTGATCTTATCGATATAAATAAGAACAACAATTTTGCACATTGTGAATGAAAAAGGCTTTTCCGCATAATTTGAAAAACCCTCTGGACCACTGGCGCACGAATTCTCGGTCACGAAAAGAAATAAAAGCAAACTCATACGGCTGGCCATACTTTACTGTTCACTTCCGCAGAAATGTGAAGATATTTCTTAAAGATTGTTTTGAGCATTCTAAACACCAAGTTCTGGTCATCGCAAATATATTTACAAAATTATGTGGTGTTGATTTGTTTCAAATTTGTGTCAAAGAAATGTAAAACACACACGAACACTGTACAATAACATCGCAAATTAAAAACTTTTCCAATACTTCGATTATTTGCCGTCGTCGGGAAAATTAACTTTTTGACAGTTTTGTCTTGATAAACAGACGAAATAGCGGGACATCACAAAATGCCGAGAGCAGTGGGTATTCACCGGCAACGTTTACTCAGTGACCCAACTTACCGCAAGCAGTCGGATCTCGTGAAAGGGAGAGTCAAATAATTCTTCCTTTGAAGTTGCGAGCGTTGTATAAATTATAACCACTCTGGCCACCTCGCGTCTTGTGCAGGCCACCTTTTTCTGGTTCTTTTTCTGAACACTTTGTTAATCAACGTGATGAAAACAAGAACAGCGATAGCCTATTAACGTTTCAATGAGCAGTTCTTCTTGCCAGTGTTCAAGATCTGTGCGTGACTCAGCTATGTGTTAGACACACTCATTTATAGATGTCGCTTTGTTCTCAATTTAATACTCATCACTGGTTTTGAATGTTAAAGTTCGGTTTATTCAAAAATAGATATAACGCCCATGTTAAATAAGCTCTTTACGTGATGTAATTGAAATTACCAAGTCGTTTTGTTAAGCAACTGGAAAAGTCGCATGCAATCAGGTCCAATCAAGTTCTTGAGCAGCTATTCAAATATTCAACCTTAGTGTCATTCAAATACAAAAAGTGCGTTTATTGAATAGAAACATCTCATTGTGGAGCAAGTTGTTTTGTTGTGAGATCACAATGTGAGATAAAACGTAGAAACAAACCATTATGTATTTGACCCTGTGCTTTAGTTAAGAAATCACTCAGTGCCCGAAACAAAACTATTTCGACCTTTCGGTTTCATTTTAGCGATTTCCTTAAAGTGCCGTCAAATAATTATTATTTTGATTAGTTTCTGGTATTTACATAAGGTTAACAAATTTCATGCATGGTTTTCTTTCGTTACGCTACAAGGATCGATCCAAGCTAAATCGCGCGAAACAAAAGTAATCTCTTTACAACGACTTGCCCACTCAATGGTTACTGGTGATGTTGATCAATATGAATATGGCGTGGTACCAGTCCTTGTCTGATTCAACTACTTGTTACTTGAATACAAACAAAAAACACGAGATGAATTCGCCATTATTAATATTATTGAAAAACGATCCACTGAAAGAAATGCAGTTGCTTCTGACTGTCTAGCCATCGAGGAACATTGTACGTGTTTCGCCTTTAGGCGAATTTAAAATTCATAGCTTATTCATCAAAAGCTCGCACGCAAGCTTCGCATTCGTGAGCGCGCTTCTATCGCTTTCAATTATGACATAATACACGCCAAGAAACCGAGATACAACGATAGATCGTTGAATAGAAACAGAAATATACAGCACGCAAAGAAAAACACAAAATGCTAGTTGGTTAGTAATACGAACACATACAAAACTGCGTACAGCATATAAACCATTTGAAAATTTTGTTTTAAAAATCCGTTTTTTTCCCTTCTGTTGTCAGTCGAGGCGTGGCAAACTCAGTATAAACTTGATGAAACTATAATTTTGTTTCAGTTTTTGTTTTGTTTAACCAAAGTAAGTAAGATGGCGTGCGGTTGGAAAATTTATCGGTAGCGTCGGTCTCAGCATGAGAGTCGCAAAAATAATCAACAAAAGTCTGGAAAGCACTTCTTAGTCAGTTAAGAATTACCAGAACACCTTCAGTGACTGAACAGCAGGCGCGGTTACAACCGATTGTATTCGTTTCAACTAAATGAGTATTTTGTTACCTTGGGCGAGAAAAAGACAAGTGTTTTAGCACCTCGTTCACACCTCATAATCCGTGTTGAATTCAAACTGTGATAAACTGTTCTAAATATTAATCAACTGCCTGAGTTGATTACAAAGTAAGCTTTTAAGCAGCGACAGTACAAGTACGCTTAAACAATCCCTACCTTGATTTGAAGTTGAGGAGTCAAAGTTGATCCAAATGTCTTCAAATATATAATCTGAAACTAAATCGACAACAGTAATATAACTCTAATATCGAAGAAACATGATTAATGTTGTCCGTTAGCGAGGACTGGCAGTCAAAATTAAGGAGGCAGTTTTTCACCTTCGTGGAGATAACTGTACGATTAGTTCGGAACTTCCCCAAATGGAGGTTAAATGATCGTATTTGTATTTAAAATTCAAGTTTCCTGTTTCAAGAAATCTCACGCACCAACACAGCCATCGTACCCTTGGTGCAAAATCAACACACAGCGCATGTTCAGTGGACTGTGGCTGCTTGATGCGGTCTGTTAGAAACAAAACTATTACAATACCCAATTAAGAATTCCTGTAAATACATTGCGGTGGGCAAATCAGCTGTGGAAATGTGTAGAGATGATTTTATAAAGTTATGGCCTAAACAACGTGTAAATGGATTACTTTTTCAGATATGAACACTAATGTCAACTGCTGAAGAAATTTCATTAAGTTCGGAAGTAGTATTTCTTTAGTAATTGCTTTCTTAATAACTTAAGTAAGTCAATTGTCAGATCTGTCGCATTTTGGAGACAGTTTAAGAGGCAGGTGGAAAATAAAAAATAAAATGTATTCATATAGTTTAGCTTTCACATGTAGAGAGTTAACAGCAGTCCTTTATTATGAGCACACTGGGCGCGCAGACATTTCGGAGGGGCTATAACAACATTTAAGTCGGCTTAGTTTGACCAAAAAAGAGCAACTTTTACTTTTAGTTATCATAGTTCCAATTCACGACACTTGAATAAAATGTCTCAATTGATGTCTCATTGGTGGTGGAGTTCAACTCTTCCAACGAGTTAGGTCAGTTCAGAGTTTGGTTTACCAGTAGCAAGCTATGATTCCACCATGTTCTCGCTTCTCGGAACCGAAAGAAACTCAAGTGGCGCCTTGATAGTTTGCGAATTTTCTTCAACTTGTTCTGACATAATTAAGCTTAAGATATTCTAATACATTTCTATAACGGCGGCACTTGCGAATGCATACTGGAATTTCAGTTAATTTTCTGATCTTCAACTATCTCAGGTATACATTTAACACTCAACAGGAGAGCGCCGTATTTTAAACACCGAGT
>JAOBYF010057454.1:0-12408 GCA_025403605.1 Parazoanthus darwini
AGGTAGTTTGATTTTCCGTTGGACAGGGAAAAGTTTTTGTTACGAAAACCATGGTTTCAGAATATTTCGTTGTGGAGTTTCCAGAAGAGGATTCGCGATCGCGAGGTCCACATCTCATAAACAAGGACAAGATAAGGTCGGTGAACGGTGAAGGTGCCTCGGAGAGAGACGTGGAGGTTAAGTGGAGTACAGTTGATGCAAACGGCGATTTGGCCGAGAGTTACTTCGTTGGTATTAAGTTAAGTGAGGGTAACAAAAAATCCTGCGTGGATTTCATCGACAAAATTAAAAGAAATCGGGAAATGGTTGCAGTTAACAACCAGGAGGGCAGAGTTCGACGCAAGAGCAAAAAGCTACTCGATCAAGAAGAGAGTGAATTATACTTTGATCAGAGCCCGCCAAAACGGATTCGCAAGCAACAAGCTCGACCGACTGCTGAAGAGAAAAGTGGCGATGAAATGTCCGGTAAAGATGAGGATGTTAGAAGGGAAAGCGATGAGAGCTACGTAGAATCAGAAGAAGAAGTAGGCAACAGTCCTGAAGAAGTCCTAGAAGTGTGGAAAAATAAGGTGCTGGAAGATAAGTCAAAGAAGACCAAAAAAAGGAAAGGGAAGCAAGGAGGCAAGCCCAAGGATGGAAAGCAGCCTGGCAAGAAGAATCGAAACAAAGGCAAAGATAAAACTGACTTGACTAGCAAGCTGAAGACCGCAAGGAGTCAGTCGGAGTCTATAAGTTCTTCCTTGCCTCCAAAAATGAAAGTATTAAAAAGTGACAAAGTTGGTGGAGCCGAGATTGAGTTTGATATCTTGATGGACCAAAGTCTAAACTTCCGAGGCCTCAAGGAAAAGCTATCGTCGGCAACCGGCATTCCTGTCCATGACATAACAGTCATAGTGCGGGGAGAGAAAGTAAAATGCCTGCCTGATACAAAAATTTCCGAGTTCTGGTCCCCGGAAGATGTTGTTGCCGTCTTTAGTTCGGCTGAAAATTTGGAAGACGATGAGACTGATATCAAATTGGATGAGGAGGATACAGAAACCCCAATGGAAATCTCTGTCGCTTATAACTCTGGAAGTGAAGGTAAGTGATATCTAAATTAACTTTATAAGGCTCCAGATGCAAATGTAACTGCAAGTTTTGATTGAAAACACGACACATCGTGTCATTACATGTGGCGTTTCAATGCAGGTCTTTATGGCAGTAGAAACACTGAGTAAGCTGAGTGGCGGCAACACGCTAATTGGATTACCGACATGTTAATACTAGTGTGGTGATAATTGACATGATGGACAAGAACAATTTTAAAAGAACAATTAAGGCCTCGGCCATGAAAAATTTACTGGTCCTTATATTGAAAGAAAAAAGCGTGTATCTGAATTGCTATAGATATATCCCTGTTATTGTCCTTTTCGGCACTCTAGCAAAACTATATGCAAAAATTCTGCATTGCATGTAGTATGGACAAAAGACAATTTTACGCAATCTTTATCTTCTCAAGTTTCTCAGGCCAGCCATTTCAATGTCACTCTGAATCAGTTGGACAAAAGCTACACATCAGTTGTTTTTATATTACGGGTTTTGGTCGGGTGGACCTGACAGAACTTAAAAGTTAGAACACAAACTAAACACAAATAAAATTCGAAAAACAAGCGAAAGCCGGTACACAAACAAAACACAAAAGTTTTAATCCCGGGCTTTTATGCACGTGACATGTTCGACGCCCTATCTGCATTAGCACTGTAGCTTGTGAGTCGTGTAGTATGTGAAACAGAATGCTAAGATTCCGTTCACAATTTTTGAAGCAACAGCAAAGCTATGGTTCAATTTCATGAGATGGCTTCTTGCATATGGATGGCTTTTAAAGTTTGAACAGCGACTTTGCCTTGGACGTGATGTGAAACTTACAACTCTAAATGTGAGGCGGCCAATATATTCTTCTCACTTTTTCTCTTTTCCTTCGCGGGTCCGAGAAGCCCTAATCTCAAGTTAACTCTCTGGAAGCAAAACTGTCATTGCTAATAAAGTTGTTACTTTCAAACAACAAGATATTCCAGCGAAAATTAC
The DNA here is from genome assembly GCA_025403605.1 of Parazoanthus darwini. Lineage (NCBI taxonomy): Eukaryota > Metazoa > Cnidaria > Anthozoa > Zoantharia > Parazoanthidae > Parazoanthus > Parazoanthus darwini. The sequence goes on from JAOBYF010057454.1 coordinate 2,065, forward strand.
ACTTATATTTTTTGGACTTTACAACATGCTAACGCATGACTGCACCGGGCCGACTGTGTCGTGTCTGGGATTGTCGCGGTTTTTTAATTATGCAAAATTCAGAAAGCAGAGAGTGCATTGTTGTTGAGCCGCTCAGTCAGCGTTGAAAACAACGAGTGTCAAAATTCTGACAGATAAATGTTGACCAAGTGATAATTAGTGCAAGAGCTTACATTTTAAAATTTTCCAAAGAAATAACTTTTTTGGCATGCGATTTATCGCACACTTTGCGTATACAAAAGTCGAACGACAGTTTTGTTGTTGTTGCTTCAAAAATTCCAAACGAAATCTAATCATCACAGAATTAGAAAAATCATGATATGCCACGTGCACAGTGCTAGTGTAGTTAGGGCGTCGATAACTGTGTACTTTACGGACTTGTCGAAAAAACACCAACCATGCTCACAAATTTGCAAAAAAAAAAACTTTTAAGAAAAATATACGAAAATTAAGGGTTTCATCACACCAGGTTTGCTTATCTTGTTTTTTTTTTCTTGTCCACTGTGAAGGTCATTCGCATAACTTTTTCGTCGAAAAAAGTTACACACTTCATACTTTTGCTCAAAAATTTGGATTTCAAAACGCCATCTTGGAAATTTGGTTCGCTTACCACTTGGCACGCCTGCGCAGTCGTTATTCCGACATGTCCACGTTACGTGCATAAAAGCGCGGGAAATAAGAACTTATCATTTGTGTTCCGAGTTTTATTTGTATTCTGAGTTTGTGTTCCGAGTTTTGTTTGTGTATTAATAAGTGTAAAGTTTCGCTTCAGTTTGCTATTAACTCAGAGTTTTGTGTACTACTGCTGGGCTTTGTTTGTGATCTAAATTTTGTGTAGCACTTTTTGTTTGTGTTCCAAGTTTTGCTTTTGTGTATACTGTAGTTGATGCTTGTTTGAGACTGAGCGATTACTCTAATATTATGGTACACATGTGTATGTACCAATGTTTGACCAAAGATTTTAAACAAATGTATGAGAAAAAATAATAACAACCCGAGGTTCAGTCAAATTTACTGGTTCTGTATATTTATATTTTGCTGTTGTCTTTCAGAGCAAGAGGAACCTCAGAATTTAGTGCATGAACATGAGAATGAAGTTGAAGAAACTGAATCTGGAAGTGTAGAAGTATCAGGTATTAAACCACTTGTGTGTTTTTTTTCTTTCTGTCAACAATCATTGCCATTGGGAGTGTTTTTTGAATACACGGAATCAAATAACAGTAAGAACAAAAAAGGGTGTTTGAATAACAGGGGGTGTTCAATAATGCAAAACTAGCAGCATTAACAACAATACTTGAACACCAGCTCCAACACCACCACAACTAACAACAACAACAACAAAAACGATGACAACAAGCAACAATTGCAACAGCATTATATGTACATGTAGAGCAGCAGCAAAAACAGCAACAACGTTAGCAAATGGCAATAAAAAAATAACAAATACATTTTTAAACTTTTAACCCCCGATGCATGCTAAGAGCTGTTGGATTAATTTGGTGTGGTTAACAGAAGGAATTTAAATGGCTTGGAGTTGTATTTTATATTTATGAGACTCATATATTTTGTTTTGGATGTATGTCATAGGTTTGCAAGTTGCCATGGCCAGTCCACTGGAACAAAAGATAAACGAGTTGCATGAAATGGTGAGCAGCATGTCACAACAAATGGCAGAGCTACGACATGCAGTTTTGGCATTTGCAAGATGTAAGGCTTGTAAAAAGGCAGAGTACAAGTCTTCTGAGCTACTCTGCAGTTGGAGCATGCCAACATGCAGCAAAGCACAAACTGCACAGTCACTACACCACCAACTACAAAGCACCCCAAGCCTCATGGTCATGCATCCCCGACATTGATATCCAGTACAAGTTCCTCACCTCCTCCATTTCCCAAAACGTCAGCTTACCAGCCACAAGCACCAACTGTAACTACTGATGACAAACAGCCTAGCAAAAAAAATGCGAGTTCCTTTGGCAGTTTTAACTCCCCTGACTAGTCGGCCGATAACATGATGACCACATGCTTATTGGAGCAGCCTCCAGGGGTGTTTATGTGCCGAAGAAAAAACTGGAAAACATCACAACCAACCTGCCCTCTAACTACGCTTTGAAGTTGTTTGAACTCGTTTTCAGCAGGGAGGAGGCATCTTGTGGAAGTCTTGAGGGGAAAGGAAGTGAGCTTAAACAGCTTGACAGCAACCGTATTATGGCTATCTACGAACAGACAACCCGGCGTTTTAAAAATAATGAAAACCTTGATCTATCCTGGGCAGATTTCAAGAAGAAAGTGGATGCTAAATGCAGAATGGTCCGCAACAACAGATGCACCACATGGGGTGGGATCAAAATTCTGCCACCAGTAGCTAAGTGACTTTTGTCACTATTGTTGCCTTTGTTTGTAACACCGGTTAGACTCGGGTGACTGCCACTGATGATTCTCTTATTCAAAATTTTGACTTTGCTAGAAATGAGACTGATGAAAAACACGTCTAAATATATTTCAATATTGGTACAATCATTTTCTAATTAGAGTAGTTGTGTGAGTGAATTAGACAGTACAACTTATTTTCTATATATGTATAATTAATTCTAATAATATGGCCGCTACTTTACATTATTGAGAATAGATGAGACTAATGTCAAAGCAAGGAAATGCAGATGATTATAGCCATTTAGATTTTAATACACTTACATGTGTGTCGGTATTAGGTCAGATTAAAACTGTGAAACACCTGATTGCTAAGTGTTTAGATCTTATCATTACGGTAATATTTAAATCTTTCATATGTGATCATGTCATTTTACGAGATTCATTTTTTCAGACTATTATTCCACAGAAAAATGTGGTCCTGGTCCACTGAGAATGTATGTATGTGGTGTGATGACAAAGTGCGTCACACCACTTAAGTTGGGCGTGATCACAAAATTAATGCAATTTCACCATTTTTATATATTAAGGATCACGAATTGTGATCACACCCTTTTATGTGATCACACCTTTTCGGGTGTGATCACGCGATTTTATGGGATCACACCTTCTCAGGTAAATTTTGATTATGAGAGTGTGATCACTGTGTGATCACACTGTGATCACACGTAAAAAGTTTTTACCTGTGATCACAGTGTGATCACAGGGTGTGATCACACCCAAAATTTTACTGGGGTGTGCAGCTGCCATTTTCGTGATAGGAATAAAGCAAATGGCCCAGAATTGTTCAAATGGAACGAAGGAAAACTCTTTCCAGTCGATAGAGTTAAGGCTCCAAGAGCGAAAAAGACCAAAACAATGAACCAAATGCCTTCCGAGCAAGCGTCTTCGAGGTTAGATGTGGACGTAAACAGCCCTAGACCAAGCAAGCATCCGGCTGAAATCGAGAATATTATTTTGAAGGCCGAACTGGCAAAGAGAGAGCGAGAAACACAAGAGCTGAAAGAGCAATTGGCAAAGAAAACAGCAATCTACTCCGCAGAAAATCTTGGAGAGGATGTGATAAAGATGGAAACTGGTCTTAACAGACACGTGTTTGACGCTGTTGTTCGAAATGTTGAAAGTTGCAAGTTAAACTACCATGCAGGCTGGAAAGTGGAGTCACTCTCCATGGAGAATCAAGTACTGATAACTTTGATGAAAGCCAGGCAGAACTACACAAATCTGCATTTGGCTCAGCTGTTTGCATGCAGCACTAGAACAATTTCCAACATTGTTATTACTTTGTTTTATGTTCTGCACAAGCTTCTTTACAAAGATTGCATGTCAACAGTACCATCAAGGCTAAAAAACTCAACTTCACTGCCTGATTCTTTTTCCCTTTTTGCAAATTGTAGAATGATTTTTGACTGCACAGATGTTAAAGTAGCCACACCTGCACTTATGAGTGAACAGAAGCTGACATATTCCACATACCGTGGCATGAACTCATTTAAGGTTCTTCTTGGTGTTGCACCAAATGCAGTTATTACCTTTGTAAGTAAACTCTATCCAGGATCAGTTTCAGACAAAGCAATAGTAGAAGATTCAGGCCTGGCAAATGTTTTTGAAGATGGTGATTTAGTACTAGCTGATAAGGGTTTTTTAATCCATGATATAATGCCAGATGGAGTCTCTGTAAACATCCCACCATTTCTTAACAAAGGGAAGTTTTCTGAAAGCGAGATAAAGTTAACTAAGAGTATAGCAAAGTGTAGAATTCATGTAGAAAGAGCCAATGCAAGGTTGAAGGATTTTCAAATATTAAGTTTCATTCCTCCATATCTAAGAGTTCACGCTGACAAAATAGTGCAACTTTGCGCAGCTTTAGTGAATCTCCAAAACCCTCTTATCAAGGAAATATCTGACACGATAGAGTTTGATTAGATTTGTTATTTATTAAAAACCTAGAGAAGCTTTTGCTATTATTGTTTAAAAGTTATGTTTTTTTTATTGTCATACATTATATGTGTTTTAAATGAATATTGCACAAATGTATTTATATATATCATTATTTAAAAATAAAAACAGCATTAAAATCAAAATTGTGGCCAATTTTTGAGATATTGAGCATTCTAGTGTAAAAATGAACTATTGCTAAAACAAGTTTTGGTGGAGGTGATAATGTAACAGGGGTGCACAGGGGAAGACAATTCTGTTAATATCATATGGTACAAAGTAAATTGTAGACTCTTACTGAAAATTATTATAATCTGTTGTGCAGTTTGTCAAAAAGCATCTTAAAAATTTTTGTGTATCATAAATAACAATGAAGTCTGAATTTATTTTAATTTCAAGTTATAGGTAGATTGATTGAGCTTAATTAATTAATTTTTGTTGTAGCATGTGTAGGTGTGTCCTACAAGACTTTAGAACAAATAAGACATTTGGCCTATATATACAAACCACAATACTTGACTTGCAACACAGGTGCTGGGGGAGGGGGTTTCCACATTATTGAATATACATGTATGTGTCGGCTGTACATGTATATGTATAGGGTATATGGTTTTTTAATATATTTTATCTGATATTCTTAAGTTTATTTATACATTCAATAAAACACAATGACAAGATTATTCAGTACTTGTTTTGTTTTTGCATGGTAATGCTTTTATAATCCTGGTATCACACTCCAATCCACAAATTTTTTGAGGAGTAACCCTTTTCTGCCCCCAACTGCCCCCCCCTCACTCTCACCGGCCCCAAGGCAAAGTTGCATGACTGTAATAATTTAATTTACTCTAGTTTTCTAAATACAACATGTAAGACACTTAAATTAAAACACTTAATGAGTTATCTTTATTTTGCAGATCTGATTGATGTATTTCACATAAAATCAAAATAGTAATTACCTCAATAACATTAACAAGCAATATTTATTCCATGCAAAAAAGGTAAGCTATTGAATATCTAAAAAACCAAAAAACTATAGTTTCTTGTTTCAGTTAAGTTATTAACTTTTATCATTGATAATGAAATCCAAAACTTTTACACAAAAAGGCTTTAAGGAGCACTTGACTAAGTTAAAATCAAACATTAAAGAAGTCGTGGAAACAGGTTTTTTTTAAAAAAATCCTCCAATAAATCAAGGTTGCTTGCCCAGGATGGGTCTTTCTTGATGATAATGATGACAGTTTGCTTGGTGGTCCAGGTTACAAAATAACAAGATTCTCTCTTGGTGATGTGCAGTTGTCCCTGCACCTGATGCCAGTAAACATGCTGGGTCTTAAGTTTAATCTTTCCATCCTCTTTAAACAAAAAAAAATCCTTACAAGTACTAATAGCTTCGTCAATTGTCATATTGCGTTGAGTAAAAGGGCATTTTACTTCTAAAATCTCGTTGCCTCCAATCAGCCCATCAGGAGATGCTCCCAGAATGCCAGATGCTGACAGCCACAGGCCAGAATTTTGTACACGCTTTCCCATGGCTGACTCGAATGCCTTAACCCCTTCTTCCTCGTTACTTATTCCCCATGCAATAGCTCGAACTCTGGAAAGGTCATATTGTCCCATCACTCTTTTGATCAGGGAAGGGGTTACCCGTTTTGATTGTAGAACATGCCCGAAGTTGCTTGCGGTTAATCGCCCTCTTCGAAGCCTTTGCCAGTTCGGGTTTTCTCGTTGTCCAATGGTTGCTTTGTGCACTGCCACTCGTTGTCCTTCACTTACTTGTAATTTTCTTAACAGAAACTCTAAACTCAATCCACTGTTAACAAACTCCTTTGAGACGATTATTTCTTCAACGGTGGCTATAGGAAGAATGTTTTCTTTCATTACTGGCTCGGGACTGAGAAGCCATGCAAGCCCGGTGAACTGCCCGTACGCTTTCAGATCGTCATAAAACCTGGCACGACCTGCATCGGATGGCTCTTCTTTAAAGGGGTTGAATTCTTTGACCTTTGTAGATTGGTACATCTGTTCGACTGTGTGGGTGACTTCTTTAGTTTTTGGCTTTTTCCACGCACATTCCACATCGGTCCGGCTAAGGTTGTGATAACCGTGTAGAAACAGAGCTGCCGCATGACTACACTTGTACGCTCCTCGTGGGCATTCGCAATCCGTCGACTTTATCTGATTGTCGTTTAGATAAATCTAACAATAGAACAAATATATCATCTTATAAAGACACGTTAAACAAATACAAATCATTATAAAATCTTGAAACGTAACGCAAGGCCAATGAAGTGCCAGTGAAAAACGGCGATTCTCTTACCGTGACATTGTATCGTCGGTCTTTCATGCTGGCTTTTACAACTCCTCGTAAAATGCCGCCAGAATATGTCAAAGATTCTACATGACCGGATGCGTAGTGGTTTTCACCTCTAGATAACGATTTCGGTTCATCGTAAAAGAACGAAGCGAGAGCAGATATTAGTAACGCAGCCATATTGAAAACAGCTTGGTTTGTTTGTCTCCAGCAAAATCGTTGTCATGGTTGCATGACGTCACACTTCGGTACTCTATTGATAGATGAAGAATGGAGAGAGAATTTCCGACGGGCGCATACTCGGCGAGTGAAGTCGAGCGTTTTTGAATCGTATTCGCGTATATGTGTGGATGGTCAAGTACGATTCGAAAACGCTACGTGGGTGCATATTTTCTAAATACGCAGAAAAATATCTCCGTTTTCGAAAATACGCAGCTACGTGTGGACGGGCCCTTAGACACAAACAGTGTATCCAGCTATAAGATCTTCCATACATAAGGCTATGGGCTTTAATTCGGCTTTAACTTAGGGTTAGTCTCTCAATGGAAATAGACCAAAACATTATAAAGCTGTTTGACACGGTATTCAATGAAGAAATGATTCACATGACAACGATTTATCAGTCACACTGTGACATGATATTTGGTAAAAACTTGAGTTTTTCATTGAACTACTTAGGTTTGCTCACGTATATTAAGTCAAGAAAGACTCTTAGAATCACAAATAACACGTGTTGTTTGTTTTCAGCAGGGCCGGACAGAATCAGTTTTAGTTGTAGGTTTTTCAAAAACTGAAGAAGTGGTGTTAGTTAAGGGGTTGAGTTACAAGAAAGGAAACGCGACCAGCGACATTGCCATCAAGGCAGGTCTCACTGTTTGAAAACTATTTACAATTCACTGTCTTTTCATAGCTATGCGTAGCCCTGCGCAACTCAAAGTGAGATGTGCGTGCGCACTATAAAAAGGGATGCGCTTGCGCACCATAAAAATTACACGAGCTTTCGCAAATTATTTGCAGATGCGTATGTGCGTATCATTTTGCGATGCGCATGTTATTAAGATGTGCGTACTCAAGTTATTTTAGAGGACGCACCTTATAGAATAATGGCTCTACCTGGGTGCAGAACCCATGCACGACTAGTGCTGACGTCACCCAGTTTGACTAACGTCAGACTGGGTCTACCAGTGGTGAAGGGGATAAATCACCCCCGCAATATCAATACAGTACGTTGTACTCTTCTACTCATAGATTGAAAATATGCGTTAGTTATGGGAGTTAAAGTAAACATTTTCAGGTCAGCATGCCTGACGTTAACCAGACGTCGAGCACGTTATTGACGTTATTCACTTCCCATAATCGAGGTACATTTTGTAGAGTATGTCTGCAAGTGTATAACGTATCGCCAATCCTCGGTGATAGAACGAAACTTTATTGCTCACACTGTTACATCTTTTGTGCACCTCTCGGGGAACCCGTGAGTCGTGAGAGTCTTACACCGAGTAATGCACAAGATGTTAGTAATTGAAAAACATTGGTGTCAAGAACGAAAAGTGAACACTTTTTTAAAGTTTGCTGAAAAGCTGCTTGTAAATATCAAATATGTTTAAAATGTACGAACTATTCACTAAAGCACTTGAAAGCCAGAGAAACATTAAATAAGTAATCTACAAAAGTTTGAATCAACTTCGAAAGGTAATAATAATTCAGTTTTCTAAAACGTTGCGGGCAGCTAATTCTTTCGTCACTGGTTATTCACCCACCCTGTACTCAACGCTAAAAAATAATATATCACTCTTGCGAGTCTTAAATGCAAATTTAAATATTGTCGCAATGTTGTAGGAGTTGGAGTTATTACGTATTTCATTTCTCAAGTAGTCACACAACTATAAGAATTTACAAGTGAGAGAAGCCAAGGACAGTTACATGCAAGATGGCTTGGCGATCAGTAGATACATTGGAAGGGGAGTCAACGTCATCAAGCTCGTTTCCTAAACAACGGTCGATAACTTATTCTTTTAAAAGCATAATTTAGAAAGTTCCCGTTAGTATAAAACTTCCACATATTCAGAACATATATTTATTTATTTATTTGTTTGTTAGATCCAAGAGCCATTTGATTATTTTGACTGATTAGAAGAGAAACTGACCGGGAAGTCTTGTTGTAGTGCAACATTTACAAGAAATAATCTGGATAAGCTAAAAATTATAATGTAAAGAGTTAATAATGCCACATTTATTATTGAAAAGAAGCTTTGATAGCATCAATATCCACAAATACGCGGGTATAGCACAAGTAGAATGATTAGTGTCCCTATTGAAGACGCCTTCAGTCTTGTTGGCTAGAACGGCTTCTCGGCTGCGGAAAAAAATTGAAAGTTAATGACAAACTCAAACTGAAGATATATTCGAGTTTAAAACTTCAACTGTTCACACTCCGGAACGTTTGTGTAACGAGAACTATACAAACCGAGCACATGCTCCAGCTACTTCACGACAAATACATCTGCAGTCGTTTTTTATCTGCAAAATCAAAAACCATCGCATGATTGTCTGACCTTTACGCAAATCAAGAACTGAACTTCCTATAACTTTGAACTCCCTCTCCTTTCGTTCGTAATTTTGAAACTCTGGCTGACGGAACACAGCTTTTTCCTCTCTGGTTTTATCCGCAAGGGTTCAACATCTCAAGCGGCGTGCATTTTGATTATGAAAGGATTTTGTGTCGAGTTTATACACATGCGTACATATTTCTCGGATTTCTGTTTCACCGATCACAATTCAGATACATGCTGACAAACGAAAATAAGCTACGGTAATACAATGGCAAGTAATTGAAACAAGAGCAATCATGGCTGTAATGGTTTGCTTTTGTCCAACGCTTTTCACTAGAACAGAGCGAATGCTTGGACACATTTCAGAAATTTCTGTGATCTGTGATTTTAATTGTTTATTAACTACCACTGTAAGTCAGTAAGGCTCTTCTCTCAGAACGAAAGATCCCATTGGATCTCTGACAATATAAAATTAACGATAGCTGTCACGTTCTCACAACAAAAAGTCATTGTACGTTTGTCTTCGGATGGTCAGGTGTATGCCAAAGATAAGGGTTATTTATATTGTGTTTTTATCCAATGGCATCATCTCTCGTTCTCACTGGAGTAGAGGGCGACTCTTGAAAGTGGTACATGTACATGCTTTTGTTTTATAGTCGCGTCGCGCATCACATTCTAAACTATTCCATTCCATAAAATCAAAATGAAATAGGCTGTCTACAACGTGTTAAAAACACCGAAATAATTTCACTTTTCGAATTTCTTCCTTGTTTGTTTGTTTTTTGGTTCTCTTGTCAACAATACGGTTTCCAAAGTAGTTAAATAGTTACGGCATTTTTCAAATGCGCCGAAAGTTAAGGCGGCGGACCTCCCCCCTCAACATCACCTTTGTTCAAATAATCTTTCAACTTTGCCAAATCTTCCGTGTATGGATCACATGCCGCAGAACAATATTCCACTTGGGGTCTTACAAATGATTTGTATGTGCTGGCCTTTTGCGTCCTTAGAAGACGTGGATAAATTTTGTCGAAGGTGAGTCATGGTACCATTGGCGTACTTGGGAATGCTTTCAACGTT
>JAOBYF010057565.1:0-12408 GCA_025403605.1 Parazoanthus darwini
TGATGATGGTGTTGATGATGATGGTGTTGATGATGATGGTGATGGTGATGATGATGGTGTTGATGATGATGGTGATGATGATGATGGTGGTGATGGTGATGGTGTTGATGATGGTGGTGATGATGATGGTGGTGGTGATGGTGGTGGTGGTGATGATGAGGATGATGATGATGGTGATGGTGATGATGATGATATCTTTTTAGAATGTTTAGATTTTGTACTGGCATGTATAATTACTTAATATATTACAAATTCATGTTAAAATTAATTTTCGTCATTCTACAGTGGTCACAAGTCAGCAGTCACAGTGTTAAACTATGACAGTTCTGGATCTGTTCTTGTTTCTGGTTCAAGGGTGAGTCCATGGAGTTACATTCTCATTCTATAAATTAACTACGTAAAACAATTAATAATTATGTAAATGGGGCACAGTTAGACATGACATAACAATCCTGGATTTTATATATTTTAGATTAACATATATTTTTGGTTTTTTTTGAAACATGCCACTTGTCACTTGCATTTTCTTTGTATAAACACTTGCCTAAAGGCTCATGGGTATACGAAAAATACAAATGATGCGTGGCATACACTTTAAAGCATTAATGCATAACTAGTATGTATGTTCTTGCTGGTAATTTTAGTTGTCTAATGATATCATCAGGATACAGATGTCATCATATGGGATGTAGTCAGTGAGGCTGGAATGTACAGGTGTGTCCCACAGACATTTTATTTGTTACTTGTGTCAAAACCATAATTCAGTGAAATTGATATCTGTGATGTCTTTTAATAATATACATGCATGTATTAGAGTAGTTTGCTTCTTTCTTCTGTGTTTGTCTTTTCCTTTTTTGCTTTATTAAATGGCCATTTTTTAAGAATCCATCATGTTGCCCTAACCATCTTCCAAATGGTTAGCTATAGAACACCTTGCAAGATGATACAGATGGTGTTGCATTATGTTGAATATTTATTCAGTTCTAGCTATTTGAGCAGTCCAAAACTTAAAATGCCTATCAATATTAATAAGTAATAATTAATAAGTAACAATTGATATTACGGTAAATAATGAATATTTTAAATAACCAACTGAAGACAACTTTCATGTAATTGTTTTAAGGTGGGGGAGGAGGTGGGAGTATTGGAATTAAATTGTTATTTCCCTGAACTGATATTATTTTTGTTAGAACTCAGCAAGGGCAATCTAGACTTTTTGGAATTGGGATGGGGAAGACTGCAATATTCTGGAAGATAAAGGGGAGGGGGAAGAGGAGGAGGAGGGAAAAGGCAACAGTGCAGCTACAAAAGATATTTTTTTCAGTGTTTAATTCATTTTAAATGTGTTGTTAAAATTACCAATAAAAGGGGAACTGGGGACCTTTTAGGCTGGGCCCCTATCAGGCTGGGGATCTATCAAGGTGGGGCCCTATCAGGGTGGGGCCTTATCAGGCTTGGGATCTATCAGGGTGGGGCCCTATAAGGCTGGGGACTTATCAGGCTGGGGATCTATCAGGGTGGGGCCCTATCAGGCTGGGGACTTATCAGGCTGGGGATCTATCAGGGTGGGGCCCTATAAGGCTGGAGCCCCTCTCCTAAATCCGTCCCCGATTAATGCAACTGTTTTAAGTTTACTTAGTGAAACCCTAACACTAGCTGGGAACCCCCTTTCCAACTCCAAACATGTATATGATATTGTTTTTGTAAATTGAGCATCAGTAAAAAGTTTAAGCAAATTAATGGTGTTTACTGCCAGGAAGTTTTGGAAGACATTTTAAAATAAAGTTGTTTACTGCCAGGAAGTTTTGTATAATACTAGATCTGTTAAGTCGTATATAATATAAAATTTAATTCATGTCACTTTGTAACTGCATGTTTCTTTAATTAACTGTACAGTCCACGTTTTTGTTGTTGTTTATGATCAGTGAAATACGTAATTATTATTGATCAGCCGGACTGTTAGATCATTCTATAAAGTATTTTCAAATTAATGCTGTATCTTGTTGCTTCAATCTATAGGTTACGAGGTCATAAAGGGATGATAACACAATGTCATTTCCTAAGAAACAGAAATATTTTGATCACCAGGTTTGTTAACCCTTAGGGGCCATCAGAAAATTGAATGATTTGTTGTCGCTTAATGCCTAATGGGCATGAAGGGCTGCGCATGCCCTCCCCCCTTAATGTCTTCTTCCTTTTTTCTCAATTGTTTAAATTTATGAATTTGAATGTTTACTTTGTTTGAAGTCTAGCTTTCTTCTGCAAACCTTTTTCTCATTGATAACAATCCACAGTCCACACAACAAAAAGTTTTTTGAAAGGGTTTAATTTTGTGGGTTTGTGAATGTTGACAGAAGTTTTCTGCATTTACATATGTATATCTTTGCTGTTGGGAACTGGTTAATTTGAATTGAGAGCTTCACCCTAAGAACTGATCTTAAGCTAACTTGTATCAAATAAAACTTACTAGGTTTCTGGGCAACTACGGGTACCCATTTCCCTCTAACCTAAACCTGAGAAAGTATCATGCAGGATTTACGGTTGAATGATCAGAATGTTCCTTGCTTATTCCCCAGTTCCAAAGACACATTTGTGAAGTTCTGGGATCTCGACACACAACATTGCTTCTTGACTCTTGTTGGACACAGGAGTGAGGTACAGCATGGCAATTTACATATTATAAAAATCAAGTCTTTTACATAATTGTAATTAAACTGTTCAGTTTTGTTGCTCACACTTATTTGGTTGAGAGTTTAACAACCGTCACTTGCTCTTCGACTTCACAAAGTGAATTTTATGCTGAAAAGTTACATTTAAGAACAAATGTAAGCACTAATAAATTGTATAAATTTATGAGAACTACAGAATGGTTTACTTATAGAAATACACAGTCAAACATCTATAGTTGAACATTGTAGATGTAGAGCTGCCAAATGAATATATACTGGACAGGTATTTTTAAATAGGTATCAGAGTTTTATAATTATTACTTGCCGGCTAAGTAAATGTATATATTAATTATGACTGTTTACACTAGGTCTACTAAATCACTTTGATCAGTATACTTTGTTAATATATAGAAAAAATAGAAAAAGCAATTTTTAAAGTTTTGTATACAACAGCTGTGAAACTTCCTACAACAGATTTATTTTGTTTATTGGATTTTGCTTTACAATTGTCAAGGTATGGGATTTCACTGTTATCCGAGATGATACTCGGCTGGTGACTGGATGTGCGGACAGTGAGTTACGAGTGTGGGAAATCAAGTACAGTGATCAGGACACAGAGCAAAGCTCAGAACCCATCAAAATATTTGCTAAGAGGAAGAAAGAGGATGATGACGATAATGATGGTGATGAACCTTCTGAAGGGAAAAGTGTATGTTACAGCTGGTAACATATTGTCTTTTATAGCGAGCATAAAAAGAATAATATACATTTGCACACAGGGAAAGTGTTTAGTTTAGGTTTTCATCTTTTTTGTTGTGATTAATTCAAATTTGATGTAGATGTAAAAGTCAAATATTATACGGTAGGGCCATGCAAGTGATTGTGAGTACAGTACGAACAATCAAAACTATTTGTGTTTTTTGGGCTTCCTTTAAACCATAATTCACAACAGATATTGAAATCAACTGCGTGTCTGAAGATGAGTGTAACTATGCATGATTCTCTGATGTTTGAACAAGATTGTCCATTTTGTGGTAGGAATTGTCCTTAACTAATTGTTAGACGTAATTAAAACTTAAAGGCAGAACCTCAGGGTTGTGAAAAAAACCTCAAAGGTCCTTCATGATGTAGAGCTCGAGCAATGCAAACATTTTTCGGCTTTGAATAAACTTTTTTTAGAAATTAAATTTTTAAACTCGGCATCTATAAAAACTATTATTTTACATGTTAAACTCAAATACCGTGTTATTTAGTGTACAAACACCCTATTTTTCCAGGTACAACCTCTCAGCTGTGAGTTGATTGGTTCAGTGATGAGACAACATCGTGAAAGAGTCATGACCTTAAGAGCAGATTCTTTGGGACGCATCATGGGTTGTCAGGTAAACTGAGTCCACCCCTAAATTTAACTGGCTTGCATGCTAATCTGCGAAGCAGCATTAAATTAAAAGGAGGGGAGAGTGGAAGGGAGCATGAAAGAGAAGGAAGAAAGGGAGACTGGGAAAAAAAGGGGGGAGAGAATACCTGTAGCAAGGACCCCATGTCCTGCTTGTAAATTACATGGTATAATTCAAATTCCTTTGATGAAGGTAACTTCCCATTGGTCAATAATTAAGAACCAGCAGTGTCATTTTCATAATGTGAGAAGCCACTTGAATGGTAGTCTGTGATACTTTTTAAGTCATGTCTTGCAGAAGTTCTGTCTTATTTACAAGTTTATGATATTATCTTTGGCTTTGATAAACTGATTGAAATGTTATCTGCATGATTGTGCACTTTTGGATGGTACCTCTTAGGGTTTGAAATTGACCTGAGCCGCTCCCAGATTGGTACCTCTTAGGGATATTCCATTGAAATTTTCTGATGAGCATCCCCCCTCAAAACATTGGGAGTCCCCCTCAGGGAATGTAAACATAATTGTTAGTTTGTAGAACGTTAAGTACACATAAGTGTGTATTGCATGCACAGCAAATTTTTATCTTCTTCCTCTTTCACTTGAGATCTTAACATATCATTGCTTTCCTAAGCATTTTAAGTTTGTAACATTACTGAAGCTTTTGTTGCAACAGGGTGGTAACATTTTTTTCTTTCTGTTAGGGTAACAGTGCCTTTTTAGAACTCTTTACCATTACAAGTGAGGAAGAGCTGGAAAAGAGGATAAAAAAGAAGCTTAAAAAACATAGGTATGGACACAGCAGTAAGGCTTTCAGTATAATATTATCTGGGCAAATCAGTGAAACTTAACTTGATAGTCTCTCTGTAGACAAACTTTTTTTTTTGCCATAAGAGAACTTCTTTCTCAGAAAAAGTATAAATCTTACTCCAAAAGGATTTTTTCTGGAACAGTTAAGTAGAGTTATTTTTCTCTCACTTTGTTTTTAGCATTTAGTTCTTTCAGTGTTGTAAATTTGATTTTTTTTCAAAAAAATGTTGCATTTTGTTTAGAAAAAAAGCAAAAGAAGGCGAGAGGCTTCAGGATGACGAAGCTGTCAAAAGAACAGTCGGTGATGAAATTTTGAAGCTGCACACAATAAGGGGAACATCAAAGATCAAGTAAGAGTTGTTCCTGTCTCATATTTTTGTCAAGTCTAATTT
Organism: Parazoanthus darwini; assembly: GCA_025403605.1. Taxonomy (NCBI): domain Eukaryota; kingdom Metazoa; phylum Cnidaria; class Anthozoa; order Zoantharia; family Parazoanthidae; genus Parazoanthus; species Parazoanthus darwini. Next base: position 5,265 of record JAOBYF010057565.1, read on the forward strand.
TAATGCAATGATTGGACATATCATTATAGTTCCAACCAACTCTGAATCAACCTGAACTTGGACTTAATGGCTCCAAAAAAAGGAAAGAATAAAAATCAAAACAATAAATTATAGTTAATTGTTTTTCATTTAATTTATTTCAGTGTTTCAAATTCCAACTAATGGCTGGCCCGCAAATCCTCTTTTTGTTTTGATGAATGGCTAATGACCTCAGCTTTCCATCCAGAAATCAAACTATATTTTGCTTACCTGCCTACACAGAGTGGCTATTGAATTTCTCAAAATCTACCTGGAGTGTACTCTTCCAGTTTTCTGGTTTGTAGGGATAAAAGGAAAAAAATCGTGATGCATGCATGTAATACGGTATATGGTTTTACTATAACTATTTTGTAAGAAATGGTAAATTATATGGGAGAATGAGCTCTAGCTTGTATAATTTTTATATATGGTGTCAAACCAGGTGTACATATGGAAGTAAGGTGTGTTACAAAGCTTGTAAATAATGTTCAGGTACACCTGCAATATAGTTATTTTGTGGTAAATTTATTTACTAAACTTTTGACTTGATTTTTCCAGATCTTTTGATCTTACATACAACCCTGATAGTTGCATCGTAAAGGTATGTGACAGACACTGAGGAATTTATAACTAAAGTTAGGAGGGTTTTTGGCAGATTTTTCTTTCTTAGGAAACAAAATGGGTCAATTTTCAAAACACTGATCTAAGGTGTTACTAGCCAATTTCTAAAGGCCCTGATGGTCCTGAGTGTCATTGTTAGCAATACTGTAGGATCCTCATCTTGGTCATCAGATATACTATTGTTAGCTATACTGTAGATCGTCATCTTGGTCATCAGATATACTATTGTTAGCTATACTGTAGGATCGTAATCTTGGTCATCAGATATACTATTGTTAGCTATACTGTAGGATCGTCATCTTGGTCATCAGTTATACCATTGTTAGCTATACTGTAGGATCCTCATCTTGGTCATCAGATATACTATTGTTAGTTATACTGTAGGATCGTCATCTTGGTCATCAGATATACTATTAATAATTATAATACCATCTGAATGACTCGTACATTTAACTCTTTGCTTACAGTATTTCCTTAAAGTCAGGTACGCCCCTGCTGATTATTGTTGCAGCTGTGTATTGCAGTTGAAAAGGCACTTGGATTTTGCTTGCGAGAACAAAGACTTGCATATCTACTTTGCAACAATCTGCTGTATGCACTATATTAAGCTATATTCAGCTTGCCAACATTGCTTCAAATCCTACTTCTCCCCAGGTTTTACTGCTGCTGGATAACAACAGTGTGGAAGTCCACTCCGTCAGCGTCACAAACCTCAACAAAGCCAGCTCCAAGTGTCTTACTGCCTTCACCCAGCCAGGCCATAGAACGGATGTTAGGTGGGTCAAGCTAGCACTGTACGTTAGTTGTACCTAAAAACATGTTTTATGCACTTAGAGCGATTTTCGTTTGACCTTGAAATAAAAATACTCAAACAAAACGCGAACGAAGCTCGAACGCCGTTTAATTGTCTGTGCGAACAGAACGTGAGCAGGAGCGCGCGCTACTATGAACGTGGGGAACTTCTGATTGGCCTGAAGAACTGAACGCGTACGAGCACGAAGAACTACGCCATCTTTTCTGTTATGCTCACGTTTGTAATCTTTATTCCATAGGACAAACGAACAGAGAGATAGAAATCCATGACAGCTTTCCTGTTATAGGTTGATGAAACAAAAAGCGAACAATTCGCGAACGCGTTTTTCAAGATCAAACGAAAGTCATTCAATACAAAGTCTGTGTGTGTAGGCTTCGAACGTGCGAACTAAAAGCCTGACCAGTACTCTTACCTATTTTTTAAATTTTGTAGTCATTTTTTGGACACTTATAATTATCTTTTTTCAAATTACATTCCAAATAAAGAAGTTAATTGGAAAATTGATCATGCGATAAGATAGGAATATAAGAGGATACACAAACACAACTAAAGAAGTTTCAGTATGATGCAGTGTTTTTGCACATTCTTGGAATTGTTCACATTGTATTTTTGGTCAAGTGTTGGGGATATTGATTAAAATCTTGACTGATTTTTGTATGCAAATATCACTGATATATTGATCATTAACTTATCGTTATGCTCACAATTTCCTTCAACACATAGGACTCTGTGCTTCAACTCCGACAGCTCTTGTATCCTTTCTGGATCTCACGAAACAATCAAAGTATGGAACAGGTAGGTCCTATCCACTAGCTTTTGTTAAGCCTGTTTCCCATATAGACGTAAATTGTTTCAAACATCTATATGGGAAACATATTAAACATATTAAATATTTAACATCAAGTCGAGGCAAATGCTGTGAAAACGAGTCTGTAGTTATTGTAATCAGCAGCAGCTACAAAATCATTACGGAATTGCACTGTTCTTATTAATATATGGGCTGGACTGAATGAAACAAAGTATTACAGTTTTCTAGGAAGGTTAACAAAATTGCTTGCAGGTTGAGAACATTAAAGACTGACAACATATTGTGTACATGCTCTGTACATGTTACCAAAGTCATTTTTGTTACTTTGCCTTCTAGATCATCTCAAAAGTGCATTCGCACGATAGAGACAGGCTACTCCTTGTGTTCATTCTTCGTTCCTGGTGACAGACACGCCATAGTTGGGACGAAGGTCAGTTGCAAATAACGTATCATTTTCATTCAATCCCAAGAGATACAAAGGAAGAAAAACAAGACAGCCGTTCATTAATTTCTTCTGCCTTAGCTAGGCCTTTTCCAAAATAGCTTAAATAATAACTGCAGCAGCTATAACCGCCTTGTCTGACCTCTGGTTTTTCCTGACCGTTGTATCTAAGTACAATCATTGTCTTGTATTTGCAAAAACAGAGCAAGAAATAGTACTAATAATAAACATATTATAGTATAATATTGTATTTTAGCGTGTTGTGTTGTGTTGTATCGTGTCGTGTCGCATCGTATCGTAACGTGTTGTATGGTGTTGTGATGTGTTGTATCGTATCGTATTGTATTGTCTAAAGTTGTTGTACCAAACCAAAAGTGATTACTATTCTGTTAATTGTTCACCAACATGGTTGTCATGAAGTTACGTGAAAACACTCTATAGAACAACCATTAATGCTGAAACGTGTACAAGTTATGTAATACCAAACGTCACCGTTGTGTCTTTGTTATCATGATTGTGTGTGTTACATTTGCTCTTGACTTTCGAAGTTATTATTCTATAACTGCTGTCAATGCTTCTTGTCACTGCTATGTGTACGCCACTGTTCAACCTGACGCTCTTTTGTCGGGGTTCGTGCGGGTCGTGGAATTTCAACATTTCAAAATCCAGGCCGAGAAAGCCTGGGAATTCAAAATTGGTCGCGGAAAGTTATAAAAATATTTCTCAAATTTAACATCAGTTCATGTCACTGAAGAGCTTTACGACCTATCGATTTTTGGGACATTTTTGGAACTTTATGTTAGTACATGGCAAGTTGAGAAGTCATGCAATTTTGGAATAAAGTGTATGTATGAACCTTGATTGTGCTAATTATTGTTGGGCACGTTTCTTCACAGGTTGGTGGCCTGGAGGTTTATGATATTGCTTCTGGGACTCTGTTGGAGACTGTAGATGCGCACACGGGTCCGGTTTGGAGTGTTTCACTGGCCAAAGACAAGGTAAGTCCGTCATTCTAGTTTAGCACTAAAGAGGTTCCAGTTGAAGAAGTGCTCATGAACTCCTTAAGTTTTAAGAAAAACATTGAGTGATACTAATTAATCCTCCAGTAAATCAGTTTGCATTTAGGAAGCGCAGTGTGAGATATGATTGAAAACTAACTAGTCTTTACATTATTTCAGTACAACGATACTGGCAGTGTCCGTAGTGATAGCGAGTCTAACAGTGACAACGAAAGCGACAGGAAGAGGCACACTAGCTGAATATCATTTTTTAATTAAATAAAATAATTTAACGCAGTTAAATTCTTGAAGAAGAAAGTTCTGCCAACCCTTAAAAGATTACAGTTTATATATCTGTTTTAAGGGTAGCAAAGGATTACGTTGTATTCTGAAAGGTTTAATTTCGTTTTAACTCCGCAGAAAGGTTTTGTGTCTGGTAGCGGAGACTGTGATGTGAAGTTCTGGGAGTTTGAACTTGTAACAGATGCAAATTCGCAAACAAGGTGTGTTCAAAATGGTTACTTACTAATACCGTTACTGTGGTTATTGCTGTTACAAGTTGTTATATATATATATATATTTTAGTTGTTATTATTACTATTATTATTGTTATACCTATTGTCATTATTAACAGTTAATTATTTTGTTTCAGTAAAAGACTGAGCTTGGCTCATGTTCAGACACTGAAAATGTCTGAAGAGGTTTTGTGTGTCAAGTACAGGTAAGTGAAAGCTCTCTTCTTTCATACGAGATACAAAATGCAAAGATTTGACAAAACCGGTATGAATTTAGTTCATTTTTAAAAACAATGAAAGTACTTTTCACGCCTTGTACTGTTTTTTTCAAAATCACCTTAAAAAATAGAGAAGCAAATTATATTCTCTATTCTCCTATGCAACTATAGAATTTGGGCACATCCATTTAGCGATAACATTTGATGCGCACATCTGATACAACATGATAACTGAGCTGTATTTATTTTGCAGTCCCGACCAAAGGTTTTTAGCTGTCAGTCTACTGGACTGTACAGTGAAGGTGTTTTTCGCTGACACTCTAAAGGTATCGTCAATTCTATTTGTTTTAGAGTCTTTTTTGTCAATTTAGATTGTTTTTAATCAACTTACTTTGAGAACAAAAGGTGTGATAATGAAGTAGTTTTTGTTAAAGCAGTAAGTTTAGTAAGGAATAAAAATGATATTTGTACTTCTAGAAAAATCTTAACAGATATTTTAGGAACGTTTTCATTAGAAAAAATTGTTTCATTTCAATCCTTTATTGTAGATTTTCGGAAACACCTACATCTGTGCGATCAAACAAACGATCAATAAACACTGCTTAATACTTTTAACATGTATTAGTATTTGCATGACAATGATACTTGTACTTCTTGAACAGGTGTTTTACTGAAAGTTTTCATGAGAAAAAGTTGTTTCATTTGAGTCCTTTATTACAGCTTTTAGGAAACACGAGAGATCCGTCCAACATTTTTAGGCGATCAAACGAACAATAAACACTGCTTAATAGTATTTGCATGACAGTAAACCTAACTTTGTTCCCCCATGCACATTTTCCATAAATAAACTAATGCTTTCCACAAATCTTTTTTAAATGAATTGTAACGCCTTTAAATAATAATTAGATTTAATGGCCTTAATTTGGTTTTGTTATTTGTTTTTGCAGTTCTTCCTATCGCTGTATGGCCATAAACTGCCTGTAATGGCAATGGACATATCTTCAGTAAGTACACGGCGCCAGAGAACGCGAAGCTTGAAGTCAAATAAAACACCTGTTGTGGATAAGATCTCTCCGTTACAGCTTCGTCCAGTACAAACAGACAGTATTTTACTTGCTGGAGTTTTCCAAAATTAGTCTTACTATTACTATAGTTATAACTTTTTATAATTGTTGTTGTTATTGTTACTTGAATCGTAGGATGGGACGCTGATTGTGACTGGTTCTGCAGATAAGAACATCAAGTTATGGGGTCTTGACTTTGGTGACTGTCACAAGTCGATATTTGCACACGACGACAGGTACATGTAATATCTACACTTTGTTTTATATACCGCGGAGTACCGCAACACCAAGATTTTTTAATTTTTTTTGGGGGGGGAGGGGGGTGGAGGTGTCCAAGTGCAAGTTTTCCCAGAAACAATTTGTGCGTTCTGTAGCCATTTGAGCATACTTCTCTACCGTCAGGAAAAAAGGAAGGGGATTGTTCGCATCTTACAAATTCCCCCTCCCCCACCCCTTCTAGCAATGTCCCCGTTTTTTGCTGTAAAACTATTGCAGAAGGTTTTTTTACTTGTGCAAGAAGCCATTTATCCAAACAGCAAGGCATGGCAGACGGACAGACAGACAAATAGGCAGACAGATAAATAATGACAATAATAATGATAATGATAAAAGTAATAATTACAATAACAATACAAATAACCTTTATGTATCGCCCCATACTCTTTTACAACTGTATCGGTTACTGACAGTGATTGTACAAGGATAACTAAATGACTGACTGAATACTTGAATGAATGAGTAAATAAATAAATGAATGAGAGAAAAGAAAAGAAAAAAACGTCTTTATGTGTTCGCCGTGTGGTATTCCGTTTCAGTGCCCATATGAAGTGATTTGTTTAGATTCATTAACTATGAGGCGTAAAAACACCATAGTATTTCTACACTGACAAACGTTCTACATTGAAGAACCTCGTTGTAAGTTGCAATAGCGTGACCTTGAGTATTAGTGTTGTGTGACATCGTTGTGTCCATTATCTAATAAGTTAACCTAATCTGTTATTTTTGTTTTCATTACAGTATCATGAACATACAGGTAAGATTTTTGTCATTAATGTAATGTCTTGATTCTAAACTGTACTATCTCCCAGTAGCTCACATTAATACAACCTCCGAAATACGTATTATTTCAGTATAGTTCATGGGTGTGTGCCCGCTTACCTTTATTAGTATTAACAATAGCAGTACAGTAGTGTAACTTTACTTAAACAGGGTAGCTCTGGGCTGATATCTTAAGGGGCCCTGTATCTATACAATAACAGTTTACTAAATTGAAATATACTGTATTATTAACAACGATTGCAATTTTTCCTTTCAGTTTGTACCCAAAACCCACTACTTCTTTTCTGTGAGCAAAGATAAGTCGTTGAAATACTGGGATGGCGATAAGTTCGAAAACATAATGACTTTGGAGGTAAGTTTATTGATAAAACTGTCAGCAACTTCGCTTGAGTTAGCGTCAGGCGGGCAGGGCAAATGCCCCCCCTAAATTTTTGACCGGAAGTTGATTTTAAAGAATATTTTTTCAGTAGAATGTAGTGATATAAAGTGAGGCCACAACTAGCGTCAGGTAAGGAGGCAAATGCCCTCCCTAAATTTTGGATCTAGCTACGGCCCTGACAGCTTTTATACCAACACGTTTTTGGTAG
>JAOBYF010057676.1:0-12406 GCA_025403605.1 Parazoanthus darwini
CAGAAATGTGGTTTTGCTGGATAACATCGAGTTTAAGAAGTGTTCACAGGGTAACTATAACTGCACTTATTTTTAAGAAGCCATGTTAAATATTTTTAACTCTATTTTACCCGGACTTTCTTGGGGTTCCTGGACAGTGGAGGCAGAAAGTTCCCACGGCCCATAACTCTGAAACTATTCAACACATTGGAATAAAACTTCCTAAACTAGCAAATAATCACAAGCTAATTAAATTGGAGTAGTTTAATTGAAATGTGACGTAACAACAACTTCATATTGACGTCAGAAGTGTCAAAATGCCAATTTTTTTATTAAAAGTTTTGTGATCGAAAACGGACGCTTTTAGGACGTTACGAACTTCGAAAAGCGACAAATAGATGTTATCGAACGGTAATAAAATTACATTTTTAATGTAAATGACAGTATTTAAAACATTTTCAGTTTGGCAAAGTATGTTTTATCAAGGATAGTTCAATGTTCAAATTCTGCATTAGTTTATAAACTATATTATTAATAATTCTTTCAAAATTATTGTTTTAATTGTCATTAATGTCACTCAATCGTTATATGCTTTGTTTGCAACACTTTAAAATGCTATTTTGCCAGAAAATGCTTCCAAAGTTTGACACAGTGCAAAACACTTCGCCGCCATCTTGGATTTCTTTGAACTGAGCATTGCGCAGTACCTCCGTTATAGACCACATTGTTATAAGAAGTACGCGTAACTGACTTCAAGACTTGACTCAAACTTTTTCTAGTTATTTTCTTCTCCAACAAAAATTGTAAAAAATCACCAGATTTCGTGGCTACAACTTGCTTATCAAGAAAGTTCTCTACGGTTGAAATCATGAAACATGAGCATGTACAAGAACTAGAACAAAAACAATGCAAGACAAAGAACAAGAACAAGAACAAGAACAAGAACAAGAACAAGAACAAGAACAAGAACAAGAACAAGAACACGAATACGAACACGAACAAGAATAAGAACAAAATTAACACAAACACGAACAAGAACAAGAACGAGAACGAGAACAAGTTTGATTAGACTAAACTCAGTTACATTTTTTGACTGGATGTCTCCAAATAACATAGTAAATGTAAAGGAATATGATATTATTTAAGATACAGTAGTACAGAAATAAATGTCCAAATATAATAAATGTGCAAATGTCAAACTGCTTCTAAAAGTCTCAATATATTTCCCGGTAATCGAAATGAGAAACAAAACAGAAAAACATCTTAAAGATTGTTTATTAGTCAACTTAAGGCATTTAATATGCACTTAGAAAATCCTTAGCGTCTTTGATTGACTTTTACGTCACGGCTAGCTTATCAAGCATGTCCTAAAAAACTGGTTATTTCAATCATTTATGCAACAATAAAAGGAGGATTGATGAACATTAGAAACGATTAATTTCTTCAATATTTTCTTATAAAAGAGGTCGATTTCGACAAAACTTAGATTTTGTCGCTATTTAAACTTTTCTTAACAATTTCAACTGATGTGTAAAGCTATTAGAAGATAACTAAAGAAGTTCTGAGTACAAACATGCAGAAACTATTAAGATCTAAACATTGCACGTATGTCCCAACCAATGTTAATATTTGAAAGTTGGCTTTAAAGGGCGTCCGTTGTTTCCCATTGACAAAAAGAGTTGGTTTTCTTGGCTTGAACAGAACATGCATGGAACATGTCAATCATTAGTACCTCTAGAACCGCCCTTAACGTCAACACTTTTGGGTTCGCACGGCCACAAATTATTGTATCTAAAGGGGACATCGTGTTCTTGTTGAACGGTCAAGGGGGTTCGGCGCCCCCGACCCCCTACCTAGAAACCTTTAACAAAAAATAATCACACGAGCACTCGAGCTCGAGGGGGGGATCAATTGGACCCCCCTTCTACTTTCGTCACAATTCATCCGATTGTCATGAAACTTGGCAGATATGATCAGCTTCACTTGTACTTCCAATTAAGCATAGTCACGTGGTGTCTTATTGGTTTCCATTGCAACCATGATGAGCGAAACTCCAAAATTTGGCCGCCATCTTGGATTTTTTAGTTTTTCAAATTTTATTCAAATTTGGTTTATAAATACTGAAAGTGATAAGAAAACAGCATTTAGCGATTGAAAAATTCAAAATAAGTAGAATCCATGGCAAAATGGTCCGCATTTAGTCATTTTTTGCGAAAAGTTGAAATTTTGAAGTCAACACAAAAGTTGCGTGACTTTGTGTGATGACGTCATCAGCTATGACGTCACTTCATTAGGTTAAAAGATGTGCTAACAAACAAAGAACAGTTGTACTGAAGCCAAAAAAATCGAGAGGGTGGGGGGTTCAATTTGAACGCACCCCCTAGAGGTTTCTAGGTTAAGATTGTCAATTTTTACCCGATATATAACACTTACGAAAACTTCATTCGCACGGATAGTACACAGTTCAATCGTGTAATCATCTGATACAATAACAATAACAGTAACAGTAATATCAGTAACAAAAACAATTGTAATGACAATATTTTTGTTTTTGTTATTTTTGTGCTTGCACTCGAAACGCTAAGAAAAACAATAGGGTCGAAGTAAGAGCAATGACGAAGAACAGAAATAAATGAATGTTGAGTAGATAAATTTTTAACTCCAGTGTTTTTCGTTGCGAGGGGAAGGGGGAAGGAACGGCCGGTCCTTGCATGCCTTGCAAACCAACAGATTAAACTTGTCCCAGTCCCTTTGGTTTGTCATTCACAACTGAAACAATCAAGAACGGCTGTGAAGGGCAGGTTTAACACCATGTTTCACGAGTTTGAAGTGAAAACACTCACATTTGCAAAAGCGACTTTGAAGTATTATAACTTATGTTTATGATTTTTATGTATGCAACACTTTACTTTTTCGTGCTGATTTCAAAAAGTCATAGTAACTCGTTTCGTTGTCATGATGTTACAAGACAGTTATTTATTGGACAGGATTTGGGGAAGGGGCAAGCAATTAGTACTTTGAGTATTTGCCATTTGACCACTATAGAAGGGTTTTTCTGTCTGTAGCCAGCCAGTAAGGCCTTTGGAACACGTGACTGACTTCATTGTAATGGACCGTATGCGTACCAGTACGGCTGCAAAAACAGTATTTTTGCGATTTTGATTAATTTTGACATTTTTATTGGAAAAAGTAGCAAACGTCATTTTATAGTGAAAAACTATGAAATAACAAAAAGAAAACAACAAATTGCTACTTTGCAATCATGACCAAATGACCAAATTCAAAAATTTGACAAAAGTTTAACAAATTTGGTAAATCGCCCTGATAACGTCATCAGTGTTTAGGTCATCTAGTTTGAGTTAAAGATATATTCTCAGTCGAAGAACAATTGTGCAAAAACTTTTGGCAATTATTAATCGGCATAATATTATACACACATATACACCATTACTTATCATCGCAAAAGGGCCGAAAATAAGAAGTTTTAGCAAAAAATCGGACTGCTAGCTAGGCCAAGAGAAAATTCGGATAGACCCTTACTGCCGCTTGTCGTTTCGCGTATGAATAAGTGGTACAAAATCTCTGTAATAGTAAATCAGGAAAAAATTAACATTGAAACAAAAAGTAGGCGCTCTGAACTTACCATTAAATTGTTGCTTTCGGCTTTTTTTTCAGTAACAATCTATTTTTTGGCTTATTTGGCATTGATCATCCCACTCAGTCCCAACAGCATATCCTGCTATCTTTCCCTTTTATAGTTGAACATGATAATTACAGTGCTATGAATACGACTTGTACTCAAAACATAATGTAAAAACTGCATGAGAGCAGTTACTCAAATTCTCATAGTCTTTTCTCAAATTCGTGCTTGGCGAACGTAAAAACTCAAAGTTCTCACTTTTCACAGGATCACCAAGGAGGTTTAGCAGAGTAAGTTAATGTTGCGCTGTGTTCAACCCACTGATCAACTGGAGCGTGGGCTCCTGGTTTTCCGTACATTTACGTGGGCTAACGTTTTTTCCGAAAATTTACTTTTCACATTCAACATGAGTTCTTCAAAAATATACATGACATATATTGATTTCCACGCTCTTCCTTCTAAAATTATCTTTGGCTGAAAGCCATCTTAAATTGTTCACAGTAGTTGTGTAAGTTTTTGATATTACTGCTGACGGTGTAACTCACACAAACAAATGATTTACTCTTTATAGTCTTGTATCAATACCTGTTGTTGCATCAGTTAAAGGACATTAAAAACCTCTCATGGGCAGCGGAACCGCACGAAAGAATAACACTCTCGTTAACAAGTTTATTTATAATATTTGAACAAACAAGTTGTTTACCAAGTGTGTAGGTTATTCTTGAACAACTATCCTTTACTCCAAATAGTAAAACAACTAAAGGTGGCAATGCCCCCTGTTTCGTTTCACTAATACACTTCATTTCTTTTTGGAAAAAAAAATGGAAGCTGCCACAGATCAAAATGTTCAGTTGGAGATCTTAAATTTGCTACGTGGTACATTGACATGATAATTTGTTTGTATTTATGAATTTTAATTTAGAAAAAAGTTGTATTAAAAGTGTTAAGTCTACCAATGACACTAAAACGATCAGAGAATTGTAAAAGTGTTGTTAGAGTAGCGAAAGGTCTAGAACATTACGCTAAAGATTCTCTAGCTGTCGAGCGACAAGAAAACTTGTTTTGTTGGGATATACTTATCAAAGCTGCATGTGCAATTAATGCCGAAATAAAACAGAAATTAACGATGATTTTCTAATCCGGTGAGGATCTACAACCATAGATAACACTTATAAATTTAATAAGCATTTGAAATGGAGTTTCTTTTAACAAAAAGGTGCAGTGACTGACGTCCAAGGTGTCGCAAAAAATGATTTACTTTTTATTTTATCCGCCAACCTGTTTTGCACCCAAACGAGTTGTTTTAGTCAGCAAGAGTCAATTGCTTTAGTTTTGTTTAAATGGAACCTGAGATACTTCCGTTCTTAACGCAGAAAGCCTGTTTGCAAGAATTGGGATACCATACAACTGTTTGCAAGATTTGCCTATTAAATCAAGATATCTAGCATTTACTTATGAATCGACTAGAGTCTTTTTTCCTCACGAACTTCACGCTAAACAGTGATCGGGTTTGCTTAAAAAGTAATCTTTTCTTCTTAGCACAGCTTTTAAAGGTGCATATATTAGGAAGAACAGTATTTCTCCTCAAACAAAACCGAGCAAAACTAAATACGCTCGAATTAACTGATTACACCAGTTTATGAAGTATGCGATGCATACTAATGTTAAGAAATCCGGCTAAAAAGTCATAAGATAATTTTTTTTTAACCAAAGCTTTGCAAGAGTCGAAAAATTATCCTGTTATGACCATAGAAAAATGCAATATGAAAAAGACACCCTGGGAGTGTTACAATTTTGACACTTTCCTTTTAATAAAGAATATATCTGTTCGTCTCAAACATTTTAATACCATCAAACCTGTATAATTTGTGAATAACCACCTTTTGCGGAGAGAAAAGGCAGAAAGAATTATGAAAACTTGAAAATTAATTTATAATAAGTGCAACGAGAACTTAACCAAATGCCGATATATTTGGTTTTTACCCCATTTAAATACTTCTATACCTTTTTCTAAGTTTTTAAATTTGATTCGTCCCATTATTTAAGCAGATCAAAAATGCAAAAAGAACTGTATTAAAGATATTCAATTTCTTTTTTCTTTAAATTTTAGGAGTTTATTTGATCTTTTCGGGAAAATCCGACTCACACACAGCGAGGAACTCTGCCCACTGCTTGGCCATAAATCATGATGATGGTTTAAACGATCTTAGTCTGAAAAAAACTGTTTTTTCTATATGCTAATCAAAGTGTACATGCCACAGCAGAGGCGACGAATTTATTGCTTCTATAAATATAACAGAAAGAATATAAAAAGGCTTTCTGTGCTGTATCTCATTCTAACATGATTTGGTTGAAGCAAAGGACATACCATGCACAATCAAAGGGTCTTCTTAGGATTGGCAGCTTTTCTGCTTCTGCTCAAACAAGCTAGCACATTCTTGCCAGGTGGGGCTAACATGCATGGAAAACGCTACACTGCTAAGGTAAGAAGCTTTGAAGTTTGATATAAGAGAATTTAAGAAGCTGGTACGGCTACGACTCAGACAATGTCTACCGAAAACCAGCTTTCTGTTTTTCTCTTTGCTTGCGGTTGCTACCCATTCTTTCGTAAATTACTTTTCACGAAAAGGTGCAAATTCACCAAGCTGCAGACCCTGGTTGTAAAACAGAATTAATAACGGTATTTACGTGTACGTTCTCCAGAAACCCCAAATCAATGGTTTTCACGTTGTAGCTTAGGACTCGACGGTGGCCAAATGGTCAGTTTGGTAAACGTTCACGTGCAGTGAATTGTCTTCGTTAATTAAGGCTTTTCTTTTGAGCTTTCCTCGTAGCCGCAGCCGTACTAGCTTCTTAAACTCCCTTTTAGGGACTTTAAGAAGCAAATATGACCACGGCTACAAGGAAGGCGCAAAAGGAAAGCCATTATTAATGAGGTAAAACACTGCAAGTGAGCAATGACCAGCTTGCCACCTTCAAGTCTGAAGTAAAAACGTAAAAAATAGAGATTTAGAACCAAGTGTACGTGAAATGGCAAACGGCGAAAATTATCTCGCGACTACATTTTTCCGTTTGTCTGAACTGCACAACAACCCATTTGTCTCTAAATTAAACCTTTCTTTCAAATCCTGAGACTGAGAGAGGAACATTTTGTTGTCTGAATGATGATTTCAGGGGAGGAGGAGTCGGAAAACCTTAAGAAATACCCTAAAAAAAACCTGGCCCTCATGTTTTCCTACCCCAAATATACCCCTCGGGCTTATATATTGCATATAAAATGCAAGGTTTCAGTAATATAAAAGTCCAATACCATTTATTCAGTTAGCCGTATCGATCAAACACACTATTCCCATAACATTTTGCAAGCGTATCGTCATTATTATAACCAGAATTACCCCTAAAAATACCAGGTATTCTCAAAACTCTGGATTTGCCCGAGAAAACCCCTAAAAACACTAGATTGCCAATTTAAACCCCTAAAACAAATGATTATATCATTTTGCCCCTCCCCCAGAAGTTCCAGGGTTAATTTATTACAAAAGGATACTATTCGAGATACACAATCTTTTCTTGTTTTTAAGTTACAGGTTAAGAAGACTTTGCAAGGTGTCAGCGGCCAAGAATATTTGAGCCTTTTAAATAAACTACACGGTGTTAAAGCTTTTGAAACAAGTCAATGGAGGTCAAAGCTGATGTCTAGAACCAGACGGAGTAGAAACGACTTAAAACAACTAAATAGCCGTCAACTTGGACTTACAGCATAATGAAAAACTTTAGAGAAACAATAAAATCATATATTTGTTCCTTGCGAGGATTGATATAAATTGCTTGCGTATGTTTGGAAACTTTTTATGGCAATATACAAAGTACACGATCGAGACATCCGTTTAACAGACTGCAAACTCCATAATATCCCTTCAAAGTCTAACGTCAGAAAAATGTTGTCATTAACGCTGACTTCACGATTTTTTCTCCTTTTATGCATTTTACAACCTTCTGTTGTTTGTTTTTGTAAGCTCATTTTACTTGGTTTATTTTTCTTATTGTATATTTAGCTAGTCCCAGATTAACATATTTTGCTAGAGGCGAGCGCCAATTTCATAAATATGTCTTTCCAAGCTTGACAATATAATGGGTCAAAAGTTTTAGGATTTTCCTGACAGTTATCAGAAATAAGGATAATTTTGAAAAAAGGTGGGATATTGCCATGACAACCTCATTCTGAATGGTAGCATTTAAAGTTTATTGCCATTTTATTGGGATTCCAGCTTATAATTTAAAGATCTAACCTCACTGCAATCTTTCTATGCGAAGTGAAAAGTATTCAGATCAATTAAAGTAGACTTGTGACGTTATTGAAATTGCGCAATAATTTTGATGTAAAACAAAAACGGCAGACCGATAATGCCATGACGACGTCATTATCGAGAATTTTTAAAAAATTACTTCTTTGCCAATTTTGTGTCATTGTGAGTTGTTTTAATATATCTTTATACCACCAGAAACTAAAAAAACCTGATATTATTTTTGATTTTTCAGTGAGAGAAAAAGCTGCAATACGTCCTATTATCTTAAATGAGTTGAATTTTGAAAGTTAAAAAATAGTCAGAAAAATAATGAAGGAGCAATTACTTTGGGATCGTAAGCACAACGAGAGCTCACATTTTATTCACCATTGAATGACTCATCATTGATACTCTGCTAACTCCTTTAATTTCGTTTAGACAGTAATGATTTACAGTGAAATAAAACGTTCAATATGTTACTTAGGCGCTGGCGCTCAAGTTTTGTTGAAGTTCCAGCTTTGCAGACAATTAAACAAAATATAAAACATTCAAAATTCGTAAAAGCAAGATAACCTATTATTTTCTCTCAACCATGCATACCAGTTTGAAGTTTCATTGTTCAATTACTAATGGAACAGCAATGGTCGCCAGAAGCTTCATGTTACATCAATTTGAAGGAGCTTGATAAATTGAAAATCATTAAATCATAATAGCTTCAATCAGTTTGAAATCAATAAGCAAATAGGCTGTTTGCTGCTTCGTTTTACTTATTCTGCCAGTGTTTCGTTCATAAAAAATCGTTAACTTTCACTCGTGGTAAGGTTGGTTTGTTAAAAGAATGTTTTGCCAATTTTACGATAAATCACGCGTTTTTGATTTGTTCGCAGTTCGTTAGTGCAAATGCTAATCGCAAAATGCCAAGCTACAACTGCAAGTTGCTTACTGAAACATCCTTTATGTGCCGTAGTATCACATGTGATTCGAAACAAGTATCTCCTCACGAGCTCGTGCGCATGCGTGTTTGCCATATAGAGTCTGTATGCGTGTCTATGTGAATACTTGTGTAAAACTATAAGTTAAGCGGAGTCTAGCTGCACTATTTTCCCTACGCTGCTTTTTGAGAAATGAACATATACTTAGAAATCTGACCAAGCTATCTAGTATATCCCAGCGTATCAATGACATTTCCTCTTTCCTCTACCTCAACCTACGTATGGTTTTATTTAACACTACTATATCCCTTGATTTTGTTAACTTTATGGGAACTTATAAAGATCAAATATTTATTTTCACTGCAAGGTGTTTATATTTTGCGTTTTTTGTGCAGATAGCAAAAAACCTAACAAGTTTTATTTTACGTGTCCTAACATGTTTGTTCATGCAGCTAACTTACGTCATTATTGTCACTTCCGAACAGTATTAAACAGTCTAAGGTAGTACATTGCAAAGTCATGGTATTTGTAACTACAGCTTTATTTCTTGGGAATCAGCTAAAGACTTTTGATGTTTGATGATTCAGTGTGATGATAATATACAACCAACAACTGAAGCTGAAGTAACCAACAGCCAAAGTCATTTCTGTCTGGTATTTGTTTGTTTGTTTGTTTGTTTCCCCAAAGACCTAAAAGCAGTTTTACCATGAATTTTTTAACATATCATGCAATACTAGCTACGACAGGCAACACAGTTCGAGCTTCAGACCTGCCTGCTTTTTTGTATTTATCATGAATAAGTACGAAAAGGTGGCAGTCTGAAGTAATTGTCACTAATCTGTAACTACACATCTTTATGATCCCAGAAAAACACATATCAGTTCAACTGCTAAAAGCAAGGAAGATATACTACATCATCCCAACTGCATTGCTTGATTATGGTAAAAATAACAAAAACTTAAAATTTCGTATAGTTGGTAATATATTTAATGCATTACTTAATCGTTCTGCTAAGAACTGCTTAGCCCAGAGCGTTTAAAGTTAAAGCGAAACTTTGTTATAACAACACTCAGTAGTCTAAAGAGACTACTGAGTGTTGTTATAACAAAAGTTTCGCTTTAACTTTAAACGCTCTGGGCTAAGCAGTTTTGTTTGTAATCTTTCGAGTAGACTTTTTGGAACCGTATGAAATGACAATCTTTATTGCTTAGTTTATACCCTGTCGTTAAGTTGTGCCTTTTGGCTCTGAAAGTTGCAAACAAAAACATTAAGTAATTGTAGAAACTTTTGAAGTTTGTGATGGCTCAGGCAAGATTCCTTTCAAATATTTGAGTACATCGTTACTCATGTATTCAAACTAGGAGAAGATTCATCGTCGTGTGATTTACCAGTGATTTTCCAAGAACGTCTAGGTGAAAACTGCTAATTTGACTCTTCCAAAACCATTTCCTGCAAACTAGAAACAATTACCTTGGGCCTACACAGCAATTGCTTTATTTAATTGTCTTTATATTGAACAATAAAATTTCAAATCCAAACCTTACACTCAACTGTACCGGATATCTTTCAATTGATACACGCTTGTGAGTGTAGTACCAGCAGAAAAATAAAACAAATAATCTATTTTACGAGCGGATTCTCTATTGCATGTTCTAGCCTAAAGCGCAGATACACAATTGTAAGCCATTAAAATATTTAGGAGCTTATTTCTGCACTAACCAGCAACCGGCTTAGCAATAAATCACAGTTTCCTGGATGTGAAATTGTATAAAATCGAACAACTCAAGTGCTAAGATTGTAAACAGACAATCCCTAAGAGTGTAAATGATTTGTAAAATATGGATAAGAAAAGTATACTCTTCTTGTGGATAGTTTTAACCATTTTCCTGGGGAATCGTGTCAGTGCTTTTGTCCCTTCATCCGTCGGCAATGGACGAAAACGATTTGAGTTTAAAGTAAGTTAAAATATGTTATGTCTTTTTTGGTGTAACCATTTCCTCTCAAATCCGATCGCTAAGAAAAATGCGAGATACTTCTAAAAAATTAACTGCGTTAAACGAAAAGCAGTTGAGGGGAACTTCAGTTGCCAAAGCAAGGGAATATTGTTTTAGAAATGAAAGGCTATGCACTCTTTTGACCCTACCGTAAGCGTTTTTGAAATGCGACTGAGTAATATATTCAAAAATAGCGATCTGAAAAAGGAAAACATTTCGCTTACCAAGCCACTTCAGTTGTACGACATTCTTTAAAAAGTCATATGGAATAGTTTTTTACAGAAACAAACCAAATTAAAACATTTTTCGACCCTGTTTTTAAAACAACCGAATGGGAGTTTGCTCACATAGACCCATGACACGTTTAGTAAAGCAAGTGAGACTAAAATGAAGGAGAGGGGGTGCAGTTAAACAAAAAACGGAGTGAAAGACTTAACAAATAATATGCTGACCTCACGATCAGAGGCATGGCCTGAGTAAATAGTTAATGGTGTTTTTCATCAAATAAATAAACCGAATTAAAAATTTCACTAAAATGAACTAGAAGCTAAGACTGAAAAAGAAATTTTAAAACGGCAGAAAGAGTAATTAAAAAGGGAGAAAGTTGATGACATCATAAATGTGTTTAAAGTAGGAGGGATTCCGTTTACTAGTTGAAAGCATTTGGTTATTTATTGCATTCAGCCGAGCAACTATTGAGTGTTCAAAATCCTTCTTCACCCATCTTACCATCCGGTACTGACTTAATCCTTCCATCGTTTCTTTGTC
Source organism: Parazoanthus darwini (assembly GCA_025403605.1). NCBI lineage: Eukaryota > Metazoa > Cnidaria > Anthozoa > Zoantharia > Parazoanthidae > Parazoanthus > Parazoanthus darwini. The sequence continues at coordinate 11,600 of JAOBYF010057676.1, forward strand.
CATCCGTTCACCTATTCATTCATTTGTTCATTCGTTCATTCATTCATTCATTCGTTCATTCATTCATGCAATTATTTATTTATTCAACTACTCATTCATCTGTTCTTTTAATCGTCCATTCATTCGTTTATTAGTTAAATCATTCGTTTCTTCTTTCTTTTTTGTTCGTTTATCCTTGAATAAATCATTTGTTGTTTCTTCCCTTCATTCATCCGTTTATTTATTTATTTATTTATTTGTTTGTTTGTTTGTTTATTTGTTTATTTATTTATTTATTTATTTATTAAATCGTTCGTTTTATTCTTTCGCCTATACGTTTGTTTGTCCATTCTTTTGGTGTTTCATTTTTTCATCCATTTTTCTGTTCATTCCTTCATTCATTCAAACTCTCGTTCGCTTATTCAATCACTCGTTCGTTCGTTCATTTTCTAATTCCTTCATTAAGTCATTAATTTGATCAATTTTTTAGTTCATTCATTTGCCTAATCTTCATTCATTCATTCATTCATTCATTCATTCATTCATTCATTCAATCATTCATTCAATCATGCAACTTTTGAGCAAAATAAAATTGAGAAAACCCATTACGCTGAAATAAAAGATTTTGAAGGTACCGTCTTTTAAAAAAGAGCGCATCGATTACCGCGCAATTTCCAAGTTATATATATGAGTTCGAAAGAAGCAACATTTCTGCTACTAATTCATTTAGATGTGGAAATTGACAGCTCAACGAACCTGGGAAAGTGACCTTCTCTCTATTACTGAATAAACCACCACCAAAACAGACAACCAAACAGAAACACACAT
>JAOBYF010057787.1:0-20197 GCA_025403605.1 Parazoanthus darwini
TTATAGTACATATACACACAATGTGATATTTTGCTGATTTTAATATTTTGATAAGAAAAATAATTCTAAATAAATTTGAATTTTGGCCTCAGTTTGTTCTTAACTTGTTCTTATTTTTTGGGCGATTTCAGCCTCAGTGTTCTTATTAAGTTTGTTCTGATTAAGAAAAAAGTGTACTTATCCCTAGTCCCTATGAATTTTTTGTATAATTACTTACCCTTATTAGTCCCTATGAACTTCTTCAGTAACGATCAGATGCAATGTGGAATGGCTAACTGCAGAATGCAGGTATTAAATAAATGAGTTTCCCTACCACCTGACTTGCTAGGGTTTCATGGTCAGTATAAGCTGATTGGCCTTTTATTTCAGCGACATCATAGTTGTCTATGCAGTTTCAATCGGTAAAGGCAATTTTTTCCCAAAAATTAATAAGGCAATGAATTATTCAGGTTCTGCTCCTCGGCTTTAAGGTGCACTGACATACTTTTTGAGCAAAAAGGCTTTTTCACACTAGAATCGAAAATTGGTCTAAAGTAGGTTGCTCAATCGGGCTACTTTTGCACGCGATGTTTGCTTTTACAAACATCCTTTCACACTCGCAATTTAAGTTCTCTGAGTGATTGTTTACTTAATTATGTAAATCAATAGGCGTGGGATCTCGTCGCTCTTTATATTTTACACTAGCACTTTCTTCAGAAATTGGCGACCCCTTTTGCACGTTCAAATAGTATTCGTTGCATGCCGCTGTTTTTATCCTTAAGTTTGATGCTAAATGGCTATCAGTCTTTACTGAATGAAACCTTACGAGCCAGGAAACGAAGACAGCGATTGCTGTTAATACTTATGGTCATCGACCGTATGCAAAATACGCCCCAGTGGCCATAAACATAAACTTTAAGTCGAGGTCGGCTTCCAAGTTCTCACATGTTTGCTGTATTTCTGTCTTACCAGCCTCGATTCAGAGTTTTTGTTCATGGCCAATGGGGCGTATTATACATACGGCCTATGCAGTTCTCAAGTCACCAAAACCATCGTCAACACTGCCATTTTCCGCAAGCGCCAAGATCAAAATTTAAGTAAAGTGCGCGCAAAAATTCAACTTGAGTGCCGCCAAGTTATCCAATTTCATAATTCATCAAAAGTTGACAGGCTTTAGTTATGGAGGTGTGAAAAACTGGTCTGATCAGTCTTTGAAGTAGGAAGCGGCTCTTTTGATGAAGCCTACTTTAAAATGTCATACTTTATGTCTACTATATCTCCATTCACACACAAAGTAGCGTCAAAGTACGATATGGGCCTACTTTGGACCTACTTACGATCCTAGTGTGAAATGGCTAAATGTTTTTGGAAAAGGTAAACGGTTATACCAGTCATACTGAAACTATTAGAAATAGTTTGGAGAACGCACATTTTGCTAGAATAGAACTAACAAAAATATTAAAGAATGCTATCTATCAAAACGTCGGAAATTGATATGAATATTTAGCATTATATATAATTAATTCAATTGCAGCGAAACATTTTAGACTTCCATGCACATTGAAATCATTCTTTTATCATGGAAATGATAATTTTAATATATTATCGTACACTTTTGTAATCTTTTAAATTCAAGTCTCGCCATTAGACGCCCTCCAAAAATCTTCAAAGATCGTAATATTAAACAGTTTCACAAATTCCAAAGATTCCCGAAAATTATCATTAACTAAGTATTTCGGACAATTTAGTCTTCTAAAGAAAATTACACGGCGATTTGAAGATAACAACTTGAATATATTTGTGTCATTGCGCTCCTTCATCTACCACTCGAAAATAATATTCATATCTTCGCTGCCCACTTCCAAATCAATTAAGGGTATTCAGAGTACTTATGGCATTAAGTACAAGCCGGCTTTTCAAAGATCTTTTAAAGTTTTACCTAATTCTGGGATTTTTGACAACCCTCGCCTCTCATGTGGCATGTTGAGAAGAGTAGAAAGGGAGATTGAGGGGTGCTACAATACATCTTGCGGTTGTGACAAAGGACACATTCATGGTCATTCAACGTCTGTATTTATTGAAAGTCCAGTAAAACCTTTACAAACGGTATCGTATTAAAACGACTCAGTGTCCATTGCTATATCGCAGTGAGGTGTTTGTCAAGACAAGCCAGTAAAAAGCCCCTCCCCAAAATAACTCAGACTTGTTCTCGATTGTAGTAGACAAGTTTTGATTGGGCAGATGCTCAAGGGGAACCACGATAGTTGTCTGAAACCACGCAACACGTGGCGAACGCAAGAGCTGCCAAATGGTTACTAAAAAGCTACATTCTTCAGGCTAAGATCATAAGAGAGTAATGTTAGAAGTTCTTTAAATCGAACTGGTCAAAATAGGTCTTTCAAAATACATCCCAAATGTTGCGGACAATTGGTACGGAATTCACGCACATTCAATGTATTTTCTCAGAAAGCCAAAACTTTGGTATGAATTTGAGGGAATGCCCAAGATAAAAGTCATGACCTTAACATTTCATGAAATGCAGTGTCATAAAACTCTTTATTATATGGCTGATTGATCTCGCGTGCTGTGATTGGTCAATTTCAGGTCCGTAAGTAGCCGTACGGAACTCTAGTTTTGGAGCGGCTGTCATTTACACTTGCTTCAAATAACCAACAAAGCCATATAACATACATCTTATTAGCCTCGTTTGAGCGGTCCGTACAGCAAGTTATGGATTCCTTCCTTGTTTTCATGGCCCGCGCTTCGCGCTTGAGCCATAAGAGATAGGAAAAAAACTCGGTCCATAACTTGCCGTACGGACCGAGCAAACGAGCCTAATAAGAGGTATTTATCCCGTCAGTAATTATAGCAGTAGCTAAGATAAGATTATTTGCAATTATTGACAAACAACGAAGAAAGCAGTGATATTTTGTAAATTTTGTTTCGTTCGGTCTTGTGTGTACTACTGAAATTTTGTGTAAAACCATTACAAAAAATGATATTTCTAAATACTTCGAACTGCTGTTAAAAGAGCGAATATGTACTAGAGCTTTTCCGTTTATCTGATGCGGCTGGTCCCAGAAAACAGTTTCTGGGAATTTTTAATGGAGAGGTCGCGTGTGCATAATTTCCCTCCATAACTCACGAAATTCCCGCGCTTTTAGAGGCAAGAAATAGTGACGCCTTCCATTTGAGAACTGACCGGTCGGACGAACTAGACCTGACAGAAACAACAACAGCAACAACGATAACAGCTAACAAATGAAATATACTTTAACTCCAAACAAAATGCATAAAACACGTTGATTTTGACGATAACGATAGCTTGTTTCCTATCCATCACTTTGGTGACAAAAACTACTCTTCAGTTTGTCGTCGAATTACGAATGTAATAAGATAACTTGCTATCCAGTTTTGAAACGATTCAGATACAAAAAAGCGTCCGATAGAGGGCTTTTGAAGACATCGGACGAGAATGAAGGCCGAATAATATTTAAACGTTCGAAGAGTTAGGGTTTTCAAAGTTTTTCAATGGAAAAGCAGCCTGTAGTTCTATTACTTGTTTTATTTCGTGCCGGAGTTAGTTTACCATCTCGGCAGCTTAAACAAATAGTATCTGTTGAAAGTGGGAAAGCTGTTTATAAACAAGTTGAAAAAGTATTTTTCCGGACAGCTACGTTTTCAGACTTTTCCAGGGAAAAAAGTGTGTCTACTGCGCAGTCTGAGAACCTGGGTACGAGAAACGAGTTGGCCAATCAGATTCGGTTTAGGCATTTGGAAAGGGAATTCCAAATTAGTGGCTGGAATGTACAGTCTTTCTTTGTGTGGAAGTGTTTTTGTGAGAAGCCTAAATTATATCCGACTTTTGACAAGAACGCTCACTCGTAATCAAAATGCGTTTCTCGAAAGACCAGGAAATGTTTTATTTGGCAAAACAACTAAGAAAGAACTTCAACCATTCAACAGTTTACTGCATATAAATGTGAAGTAAGCCTATTTCTTTTTTAACCATCTTCTCTGAACTTCATTGCATTTAATTGCTCTCATGCATCGCTCAAACTTTGTAATTTCCAAGATTTGATTGGTTGCTTGTCATGTATTACAGGACAATGTCTGGCTATCACTTTCGTTAATGATGTCGGGAACCCGATCAAGATTACCTCCAGTCTTAAACCTGAAGTTTATGTGGTAAACAAGAAAGCGTTGAAGTTGAAGATACGAACAGGCGCTTCGCCTCAACAGAGAAAGATTGTGTTCCGAGCAGTGGATTTACTGGGCCATCACAAACTCTATATCAATCACGCCAACACTTATATTGACGTATTTCAAGAAAATTGCTCCGAGTACAAAAAGGTTCTAGTGTCAAAAACAAAAATGGTTGTTACATAGTGTGAATTTCGTTTCGTGTGTCGTTTTAAAGACCACGTTATGATGTTAAAAAGAATATTAGTAGCTATCAAAATGAATGATGACAAGCGTGCCTAATGAAAACTGGTGGGAAATTAGTAAACTAACCTAAATGAAAAAACTGATACTAGAGCTTAACGCACATGAGATTCTTACTCACATTATTTTAAAATGTATCCCCAGAACACTGCCATTTTTCTCTGTTGTTCAAAGCAGAAACATGCTCTCTTTCGTGTTGGCGCAAAGAATTGGAATGAGATGCCCCAAAACTTGAGAATTTACCCAAAAAACTCAGTTTAATAAGGGAAATGAGAAGAACACTACTATATCTTCAAAACCCGAAGATGACTACATTGAAAATAAGAAAATTTTGGAAAACCTTAAATTCTATTAAAAGAAAGCATAGATTAACGTCATCAAATTACTTACCGTGCAACCTGTTTTTTCCTAAATCATCGATGCCTTTGCTACACTAGGTAAAAATGTCAGTTTAAGTATTCACTGCCTGTCTGTTTGTTTGTCTGTCTGTCTGTTTGTTTGTTTGTCTGTCTATCTGTCTGTGTGAAGTATGTAAAAAATAAAGTGTGAAAAAGAGCTTCTGGATCTGGGGTTTACTGAATAGTGGGGGCTAACAGAGATTGGGTTTGTGTTAAATTTTCCAGGTTCCTGCAGCAAATAAAAGTGCATGTAAGTCAGCTTCATTTATTTTATTTTAGAGCATCAAGGTGTTTATTCAAAACTGCTTTTTTTAATTAAACGAAACCTTGCCGCAAATTGTGTGTGTAAAATGCAACTTTTTTAACGGCGATTAACTCTTTTTTGTTAGAGTTATACATGATTCAAGAACAAACATCGAAAAAGCACTTTCTTGGGGATGAAATTAACTAATCCATGCCGGTTAGGTTGTTAGAGACTTGGGTCTTATTTTGCTTTTGACCTCTAATACTGAGGGCTTAACAGAAACTGGAGCAATATTTGAGAGTGGGGTCTAAATAGAGAAAACACGGTATGCTCTGTTTTTAAGAAGTACATCACATTTATAGTCGTTTGCAGCACGTAAGAGTGTATTGGAGAAAGTAAAGCTTGGTTGCCATATCACCGTAGACAGTAATTTGGCAGTGTCTGCATTATGTTTGCGGTAGGTTTAAGTTAATAAAAATACTTTATTCCAGCGACTGCGGTGTTCTGTGACACAATGTCTGCCTGTCAGGAAAGTTGAGCTTTGTTCAGTTTTCCTGGTCGTTACGGCACCGCAAACAAACAAACACGTTAACTTAAATACTTGTCTGCGGTGGTGTGCGACATGTTCCAGACGTCCTGCTGTCATATGCAGACACATGACCCAAACTAAGACTGAATATGTCTGTGACTCTGAGAAGTCTTTCTGTTATAAAATCCCGAAGAATGCTCGTGTGCTCATTGGTTCTTAACAAACAGTGCCTTGGTCGATAAATATCGAAAACTGCTTATACCCGTTTTACACCACTTTTTGTTCCCTTTTTTTGGCCTACTGTGTGAGTTGAACCTACGCTACTTAACTATTTGTGTGTACTCACCGAACTACTAGGCTAAGAACGGGTCTATTCAATTTTTGATTTGTATCGATTAAGATATTGTTTGCGGTGGACCAATGGGCAAACGATCATTCTTTGCAGGAATCTATGACGTATCATGATCAGCGTTACAATAACCTTTCTCCCCGAACTGCCCAATAAAGTGTCCTGGATTCGGTGCTAATTTCGTTCTGAAAAAGTGCGATGCTCGACAACTCAACTCAATTTTAGTTGGCCTTAAAATGAAAAACTTAAGTCTGTTCACACATGCATGCCACAGATTTTGTCGCCAGTGCGCCAGGTAGTATTGTAGTACCTAGAGAGACACAACGTAGCATTAAAGATTCTGTTCTTCGTAATGCTTCGAGATCAGAACCTTGTGTCCAAGGTACCACCTTGGAACTCGCAGGTTCGACCAAAGCCCATTTACGAGAATAAAAAAGCTAAAGCCTTCTGGGATGTCCCGATTTGTGCAGAGAATCTGGAGGTACGACCGAACAGGATTGATGAATACTCAAAGAGAGAAAGCGAGTCGTGGTGATTGAAAGAGTTGCCCGTGGATTGACAACAGAACAACCAAAGATCATACTCATAATCTATATTTGTTTATTTGTTTATTTATAATCATGTCAGTTAAAACTAATTGAGAGATATTAACAATGTGTGAAGTCTGCATTTATTTAAAAAATACAACACTTAAGATAAATCGCAGGTTCTGTCACTCTACACACTCACATATTTATTTATTCACTCGCTATCTATACTGTGTCTTTACCATCAAAAACACTCCTCGGGGGAAGATTGTTTCAAAGTTTCAAAGTTCGACATACACTTTTTTGGCTCTACCTCGTTGTAAGTTCAACGACGGACGTGACCTGTGGTGAAGGCAACAAATCGCCTCCACAAGATTGTTACGTTGCACTCTTCTACTCATAGACTGGAAGATACGCTTTAGTTATGGGAGTTGAATTAAACATTAAAGGTCAATATACCTGACGTCAATTCACCTCCCATAATTGAAGCAAATTTTGTAGAGTATGAGTGCAAGTATGCACGTATCGCCAACCTCGCCAATCCTCAGCGATACAACGAGACTTCATTGCTCACACTGTGACATCATTTGTGCCCCTCTCGGGGAAACCTATGACATCAGTCGTGAAGTTCTTACACTGAGGTACACTTTTCTTGTCGTCAGCCATTTTCCATACTTTCCTGCTGACTTGTGAGATAGGTAAGAACAATCACGTGTCATGTAATTGATACACCTGCGACAGCCGCCGACTAACGTTCACATTAAAATAATGTTGCAGATCGTCGCCGAACTACCGTACACATTGTTGATAGATCGGGAAAGTTGAACTCAGCTCAACTTTCCCATCACCGATGGATCGGGGTCCGGACAACGTTGCTTGGGTCATGTCTGCGTCAGATGCCGTAAGAGGCCGCAGGCAGCATCGGTGACTTTGGCGCAGCCATATCGCAGGCATGTCGGCGGAATATGCAAACCAGGCTTTTAAGCAATTTTAAAAAATGCAAGTATTGCTGAAGAAGCGCCAATAATTGTCGAAAACACCACGCTGATAAATGGTTGTCGGCAATATCGCTGTCTATCCTTTTAAAAAAGAAAAAAGTGCTTAGAAGGAAACTGTAGTCAAGCTTGCCACAGAGGTTGTGATCAGCTAAGCTAACAATATCAGAACAATAAAATTAAAGAAGCAGAAATAAGTCAGGTCGGGAGCTAAACGAAATGATGTTCCGATAGTAGTAAAAATATTCTTTGTCATGTCTCAACCTATGAACAGAGTATGAAACTGACCCCGTTGATTAAGCTGCTGAACCGGCGTTTCATTTAACTGTTTTTCTACTGCGTCGCAGCCTCATGTAGCCATAAAGAAGGGTTAGTTGACTCGACAATAAAAGTCTTCTCTTGACTGCTGTCATTTCACACTTCAACCGGCTTTCCACTTCAATGGACTGAGTTTGTTTCTGCGGCGCTTGCGGCCGGTGTAGGGAAACCAAAAACTTAAACCTACCGCAGGCACTCCCATAGACAATACCGTAGCACAGTCTGCGGCGCTCGCGGTTATATGGAACTCGCTAAGCTTTAGAGTAGCTTCATTTAATCACACAAGCCGAAAAAAGTCTTAATTTATTTAAAGGAAGAGGCCAAAATAAGTAATATTTAAAGAGAATGAACTTTTCTTGAGGGTAATGGGAGAAGATACATGGGATGATTCTATCACTTCCCTGAGCAAAAATAAATGAAATATAACACGAAGCTACAGATTCTGCTAGTATCTTTATAAATCCAATATTTTGCATGTACCAAGTTGTTTACTACATGCAGTAGATCTCTTTAAACCTACTAAACTTGTTTGTTTTACAGTCAAGAAGGGAGAAGGGGGGTTAAATAAGGGAGTGAAAGCCACAAGTAGTCGGCAACGAACACTTCAGCGATCAAATGTCAGCCGAACACACGAAGTTACAGGTGACATACTGTATGCTATGGTTCAACCAGCAGTCACCTTGACACGAAGCCACCTACAATCATCTGCAACAAGAGGAGATCGCCTGGTGTCAACTATAAACCGAGTTTGGCCTTTGTCCATGATAACATTAAGGACGTTATCAGAACATGTTCCTGTTTTTTTGGATATTGCTGTACTTCGTTGTTGTTCAACAGTGCCTCGCTAAACTAACAGGTAGATTGTTTGATTAAGTTCTTTGTTTTGTTTTGCTTATAGAATTCAACAAATGGAACAAACTGGGACTGTCCTTTTCGAAACATTAAATTGTCCATGCCAGTGTTTGAAACAAAACGCTTAACACTATTTAATCACTGTTTCATTTTGTCAAGCAGCAAATCAGAAAACTATATATAGGTATATAGTTACTGTACTGTTTAAAAAATAGAAAATGACTGGTCATGAAAAGTAAAGTGTTTTTTAAAAACGTTGTCTCTGGCCAGAAGTATTGAAAAGTTCCAAACGTTTCGGCCGATAACTTCGGTCTTTTTCAGTGGAATCAAAATAAAACTCGTTGACTTCGATTAAAACGCAGAAAAGGGAATTACTAGACTTGGCATTGTCTCTAACACAAAGACAATTAAATATGGCCGGGATTGAAATATGATCGTTTCCCGCGTTTTTTCCCCCATGGAACACAATGCTTCGCGGAACAGCCTTTTGTGGTATGCGTGTTCAGTTGTGACGATCTTAGCATTCTTGAAACCCACAACGTGGTTATGTCCGTGGGCTTGTTGTGCTATTCTTGAGTGTTCGTTAAAGTTTCTGGTTGCTCCTCGATGTTCAGCTAACCTTGTTTTTAATGGTCTATCGGTTTGACCATAGTAGGCCCAAACGCAGTTATCAAATTTAATTTTGTAGACAATGTCTCTTATTTTGTCTTTTTCAAACCTGTCTTTTGGGTGGGGAAGTAACTTTCCAATTGTGGTTAAGGGTTTGAACGATACGCGAACTCCCTCCCCTCTCAATATTCTTGATATTTTGTCTGACACGCCTTGAATGTATGGAATAGTGACACGGTTGTTTGGTTTGCTCTGAGACTGTGTGATGTTCTGTTCCTGGTCTTGTGGAGTTTGTTGCATATGTTCCCCGCTGTGACCTGGGTCTTCTGCATTCTTTAATGGACGAGGGCTGGTAATTGTTGTCGACTAGAACTTGTGTCACGTATGTTTGTTCTTTATGGCGTTTCTTATATGAAGATAAGATCGATTCCGCTCGCCTAGAAGTGTGTTCACTACTGACTTCTTGTGCTGTAACGGGTGGTGCGAGTTGTAGTCGCGATATTTGTCCGTGTGTGTGGGCATACGACACACTGATACACTGATACACTGATACTTGGATTTGGCTGTTAAGGCGTCCAGAAATGGTAGCACGTTTGCTTCTGTGGCTAGCGTAAACTCGATGTAGGGATTGATCGTATTAAGATGGTGGTATCGATATGTTGATGACAGCCACTGCTGCCTCAAACGTGATTGCGTGCGGGAATTCCTGGTGGGACAAAAACGCAGAAAACTATCATATTTCCGTCCCGGCCACATATAACTGCCTTTGTGTTAGAGACAATGCCAAGTTATTGTATTTTCTTTTTTTTGCATTTTGATCGAGGTCATCGAGTTTTATTTTCATTCAACTGAAGCAAAACGAAGTTACCGGCCGAAACGTTTGGAACCTTTTAACAACCATACTTTAGTCAGAGACAACATTTTTAAAAAACATTTTACTTTACATTTACCATGCCTGACTACAATAACCAAATTTTTAATGACTGGTCATGCTATAAGTTTTTATTTGTAAGCTGGTTCAAACGTTAAGGCATTTTAAGCCGACTCAAGTAGCCCCAAATACGTCCGCGTTCAAAGAGGTGCAAATGAACGATTATGCTGTAGGTTTTCATCAACTACTTCACATGAATTAACGCACGATTTTCAAGTTTCAAGTCGAGAAGATGTGTTTTAAAGCGGAAGTTTCATTCGCTGGTTGAAAGTTTTGGTAGATTTAGTAACAGCTCAACACCCCTTTATAGGATCAAGCAATGATTAAGTTGGAAACAACTGACAAGAGAAAAAGAAATATGTATCTCTATTTTTAATTCGAAACTCTGCTAAAGTTTACTGATAGTGCAATCTAACCAGTTTGTGTAACCGGGATCAGGTAAAACATACATCTAGATCTAATAAAATGCCGTTGAAAAAATTATCTTTCAGAAAAGCAAAAACAAACATGCATTTTCTCTTTCCCGCTTTTCTTGGATTATTTTTAAAAAAATGTATTAACTAAACTAATTGACTTTGTTGCGACACGACAAAAATTTATCTGTAGAGCTGATGGGATCGTGCATTTAAGCTAACAACTATAATTTAAAATGAGTATAAACATGTTAAATTATACACAGAGAGCATGTTGTTCTTCACTTGTACGCAAGGTTGCTCTACATTCAGATTACACAAATTTTTGAACGTTCCTGAACATTTCGGTCCAATAGTATTATAGATTTAGTTGGTACCATTAGGCGTCTTCAAGCGAAAAGAACATTTCCGCAGTGGAATAAACTCTTGTCGATAACTGTATTTTACATGACCAAAATTTCGACAACTGTAATTTACACGACCAAAGTTATTTTAAATGACCAAAATGAACATCTTGAGATTCCGGAAAATTCACTCCCGAAGAATGTTGAATAATTGACGGCGATAATCTCCTTGTTTCAATTAAAGTAGCTTTACGCATATGGCTGAAATCCGTGTAAATTTCTAGAAGAAATTTACAAATTCAAAGACCCTGCAGCTGATCAATATAAGTAACTTATCTACTCTTAATTTTTCTCCAGTATCGTATGCACCTCAAGTCAACTTTACCCGTTACCATGAGCTGGATGGTAAGAAATACCAAGTGAACTTATTCTTACAACCTTGTCTTATTTCTCCTCACACCATGTTATCTCAGTTCATCTCATCTCACATCACATCACTTCGCCTCAATTATCCTCACCTCACCTCACATTAACTCCACTTCTCTTACCTTACTTGGTGTCATCTCGCCACATCTTACCTCACATCACATCACCCCATCTACTTCATCGCACCTCACCTCACCTCACATCACATCACATCACATCACTTCGTCTCAATTATCCTCAACTCATCTCATCTCACCTCACCTCAACTCACCCTCTCTTACCTCACCTCACTTCGTCTCACATCTTGTAACCTCACTTCGTCTAACCTCACCTCACCTCGTCTCACCTCACCTCAGTTCGTCTCATCTCAACTCACGTCAATTCACCTTGTCCAACCTCATCTCATCTTACCTCACTTGACCTCACCTCGTGTTACCTCACCTCACTTCATCTTACCTAACAACACCTCGTCTCACTTAGCTTTACCTCGTCCCACCTCACCTCATTTTACCTCACCTCACCTCACCTCGTCTTACCTCACCTCATCGCACCTCATCTTACTTCAGCTCACCTCAGCTCACCTCAGCTGAGCTCAACTCACCTTTCCTCATCTTATCTGTTTTTACAAAAAGGCTAGGTCGTTTAAAACAGTTTGTGGTTAAAACAAGTCTACTTTGTATGCATTTTTTTTATAATTTAAAAGTTACCGTATTACGTCACAGATATTCCTGTACATCACGGCGCAATCGCAGAGAGGTGGGATAATATTGATAGCACCAACGTAGAAGATCTTCTTAAAGACCCGCGCTATCCCGAGCTACCCACGTTAATATTGGTCGCCTCAGCTTTCGCAGAACCAAGAAACTGGGGAGAGTCATTTGGGTCAAAAGTGTATGCATGGTTTGAAACAAGCATGACTGGATATCACACTTTTCACGTGGGTATGGTACTGTAACGTGTGTTTGTATATAGAGATTAAGTCTCATCGTTTCACAAGGGTACGGTACTGCAAAATGTGTTTGTATGTAGATTAGCGATTTTAAACCACACATTTCCAATTGATATGAGTTTTCCATGAACTTCCTATAATAAACATTATTGATGAAAATTTTTTTGATGGTCGTCAGAAAATGGCCGTGTTCGTTTTTAGACCCAATTGAACTTATAACGCAACCAATTTAAGGTGGCTGAACACATTCACCTCAGTCTTGGGAAACAAACTTGTAGTTTTAGAAATTTAGGTTGTTTTGTTTTTCCTAAACTACTGATTCTGGTTAGTTCCATGACTGTCTGTCGCAGTCATTTCAGTTGAACTTCATATATCATGAAAACAACACGATCTCATTTACGCGTGTGCGATTTGATATAAAGTCTAATAAAAAGTTTTCTTGAAAAATCAAAAACAGTGCATTATTTTGGTTCTGTTCGACCTGTTGCGTTGCCATGGAAATGGATCGAATCAAAAAAATTACACTTATCGACTTGCCCGGTAACGTATTTCAATCGTCCTAAATTGGGCTCACCAGCTGTTAGCATCAAGACGCGACGTCATGTTTTAGTGTTGGTACTCAAACAATTACAAACTGAGTTCAGAAAGTGATTCTAGACATGTGACAAAGAATGTATGCATAATGCGATGTGGCGTGACAGCTCTCCATTACTCCTAAAATAATGGCATTAACAATCAGAAAAGATTGATTTATACAATCAATATACGTTAATACAGAAATTTGAGTTTTTGACAAACAATCATAACCGAACTTGTAAACTTCTGCCGTCTCACCACTATTCAGAAGGCGAATTAGCTTAGTTTACTCGCCTTCTTCTGATTCGTCGCTGTTTTGGGGAAAATCATAGTGCTGGTACCCTGATTGGCTGGGTGATGCTACTCCTGATTAACCATAGAGAAGCTGATTGGATGCCTTTCTTTTCCTTATTTATGTGAAGTAAATAAAAATCCAAAATCATATTGGCAACGCTTACTTATATGGAGTTTTTATAATATAATAAACACATTTTCCTCAGCCACCGATGCACAGACGCGCGTGTCGATAAGCAGAAACGAAGACCCCAAGGGCAAGATCTACATTTGTGGCGTCACTACAAGCGTATTTGAAGGAACGTTGGACTACGACGCGTACGTTTGGGCTTTCGAACTAATAAAGTTGATAAAATCGATTTCTTTCAGGCTCAGTTCATTGCCATGATCACCTTCATTTTACAATACTGTAATTTTCATGTAAGATTAGTTAGCAGACCGTTTACTTATATAAAACGCCAAATGATGCATTTCTTTTTTTAGATGACTTTCCTTTTTACATTAGAACTTAGACCAAATATAATGTGCGCTCTGATTGGTCCAAGTTTCGTTTACTCTCAGAGGACAGAATCTGCCTAGTTGTTGACTGATATTCTTAATTTTAAACATGGTATAGTTGTTGACTGCTAACATTGTTCTATGGAAGATATTACAGTTGTTGATTGGTATTCTGTCCGGTCAACTGTATACGAGTACTAGTTTTTGCTAAGACTAAGTTTGTGACAACTAGGAGCTTGCAAAATCGTTGTCGGGTCAAATCTCGTCGCTGTCCTCTTGTTTACTATGGTAATTGCTGATACTCCTCAAGAACTCAAGCCAAAAATGATTGCAGTCTATATGTCCCAAAATGTTGAAAAAGTTGTTAAACCTGGAAAATTATCAAGTGTCAGCAATATTAATACGCGTGCTCCAGTGTTTGATTATGTATCCATTTCGCTTCTATTTATTTCTCTTTTGAGTAATTCTTCAAGACCAAGGGTTTGTTAACACTTCTCACTAACTCTCAGTGTGTTAAATTGATAAATGACTTCATATCTCTGTTCAGCCGTCCAGAGCAAGTTTCAGTGCCTATATACCTCAAGAAAGACCAGTTGTACTACCTGGAGTCTCTACATAAAGAGATGTACGAGATGGATGTGATGGAAGTAGCTGTCACATTACCCGATAACTCAAGCTATGCCCCAATCCCTGCTCGGTTTTTATGGACCGGTGTACCAACACTTGGTAAGGAGCATGGACAACTATTTGTTCATTTTTGTAAGGATTAAGGCACAGGTCGCACGTGCTGCAAAGGTGTCTGTTTGGCAAAAAATGTCTATCAACTCTTCAATTGCGAAAACGGAAATTGACAAGCTAATAAGAAAGAAAATAGCGAAAGTCAAAATTGTAGAGGTTCCGCGAGGCTTTGCTCCCTATCAAACTTAACTCCAGCAATCATACGCGTATAACTTGAATGTTGACACAAAGTGGAACCTATGCCTACATCCACGCATGTTTTGCAAAATGCTTACTATGTATTTTCCAAAACCGTTAGTTGCGGGAAGTTACAAAGAATTTTGACAAAACATCAGTTGGTCAGTTTAGCTATTCTTTATATCACGACTCATCATTTCAGTCTTACTAACTAACTAAACCGTTATTTAACGTCGTTGCGCTTGGAGTGGTTGTCCATTCTCCAAAGCTAGTGGCTTATGTTTAATCGCTAGACGACATAGATATTGGTGAAAGTCGATTTTGCGTAGAGAGGAAAACCGGAGAACCCGGAGAAAACCCCTCTGAGTCAGCAGGAGATCGACAAATCTCAGCCCACATGCGAAGCTCACGGTTCAATCCCGGGTCCACAAAGGTGGGAGGCACGAGCGCTAACCACTCGGCCATCGTTTACTTGGCATTTTCAGCCCTCCCTGAGATTTAACCCTACTCGGGGACCTGAACTTTTAGTTCTCCTCCTTTAACATTTTTCTTAGAAAACGCGTTTTCTTTATCAGCCCGGGATAAATTTCAGCACAGTTTGAAACTTTCAGCCTGGTCTGGGCCCCATTTGGGCTGGGATTTTCAGCCCGTTCATGACGTCACGATCATAGATTACAGTCAAGTGTCATGATCATGGATCACGGTCGTTGGTCATGATCATTGATCACTGTCATGGGTCATGATCATTGATCACAGTCTTGGTCATAATCATGGATCACGGTCATGGGTCATGATCAGGGATCATGGTCATGAGTCATGATCATTGATTACTGTCTTGATCATAATCATGGATCACGGTCTTGGTCATAATCATGGATCACGGTCATAGTCATGATCATTGATCACTGTCTTGGTCATATATAATCATGGATCACGGTCATGGGTCATGATCAGGGACCATGGTCATGGGTCATGATCATGGATCACGGTGATGGGTCATGATCATGGATAACGGTGATGGTCATGATCATGGAATATGGTCAAGGTTCATGATTATGGATCACGGTCATTAGTCATGCATGTTGTAATGATTCTTCAATTTCTGATAATAACATATGTAGTATTCTCTCGACAGAGCAGCGCAATGCTACAGCTGCGAAGTACCTCATGCGCTTGGCTGCTTCTTGGGGAGCAAAGTGGGGTGCGAAGTTTGGTGCCCTTAAGGCTAAACAGAGCGGTCAACAGGCGGGAGCTCTAGCGGGAAAAGAGGCTGGCGCAAAGACCGGAGCCAAGGCAGGTGCAACAGCGGCAGCGGTAGCTGCACAAAGAGTAGCAACAAAATACCTATCACAAGTTTTGTCAGTAGTTAACGGGCAGATACCGAGTAATATTTTCAATATCCATGTAAACTGTTCTCGGCTCGGGACTGTGCCCTCAAAACGAGAAGATATTTTGAGGGAGGCTTTCTGCAACGTTCAGAGGGAAAAATTACTTGAAAATGCTGATACCAAGGCAAACGAAAGAAGTAGAAGAACAGAAGTGTCCAATACAGTCTCGAAAGTGCCAACAGAAGATTATACCAATGTGCAAAAAGAATTGGCTTTGTGGAAGAAAGTTCTACGATGGATCAGAAGAGAAGAGAAGAAGGTGAGAAAGGAGAGCGAGAGTAAGATAAGATCAGCAGACATGGAGTCATCTAGTGAAGCAACTTCCTGGCTGAATGCAGAAATCAGAGAACGTGAAGAACTTCAAAAGGCGCTTGAGGATTTTAAGCAAACACAGGAAGCTAAACATTTGAAGCCAAAAGAAACAGACATAGAACAGGCAGAAATCTCAGTAAATGAGGGAGTAAACAACATTAGAAAACTGATGGGGATGAAAAGAGTTAGTTCTGTACTCACTCGCCCATTTCAACGTCCGATCGCTAAAGTGGCGAATGAACCAAATTCGTGGACCGAACTTAGGACCATGGCAGATGAACAAAGTCCGTTCCACCTAAATTCTTTGGTCTCTGAACCAACCAAGACCGGTAAAACTGGTAAAACAAGTGCCGGGACTTACACCGAGGTTCCGTCGGACTATGTCTCTTATGGTGTCCGGCCGGGACCAGGGACGGACCCAGACGCTCTGGCGAGGACGCTAACTACAATCACTGGGGCAGCTGAAAGGTGTAAGTACATTGTAAGAGTTCATAGTTTCCGTCTTCTTTTCTCTTTACTTCTCTTCTCTTCTCTTCTCTTCTCTTGTTTTTGCCCTGTTCCATTGACTAGTCTTGTCATGTGTTTGGTGATATAACCAGGGTGGTTTTGTTAATAAAAAAATAGGTTTTAGTTCTATTAAGATTTCACGGTGTGGCACTTATTTCTTACAGTGGTGCACGGCGCAAAGTATTTGATTCATTCCCGTGACGTGCCCTCGCCATATCAAGATTTTAAAAGGAACTTATGTTGGCGTGCAACCGAAAGCAAGTTGACTGAGACTCGTTTTTGCCAATACTTCATTGCGCACACCCCTGGACTGAAGCCTTTCAAAAAGAAGGAGGCTACAACAGTTTCATTCGAGTCTGTCTGTCAACCAGGTTACTTTTTACTGCAGAAAAACTACGGATTTGTCCTGCAAAAAAGAGATCTTGCAAACAACAAAACAATATTTGGTGAGTACTTTACGATGTACTGTATCTAGATAGGAATGTTAGATCTCTCGCGTGAAATTTCGAATAGAATTATTAAAATATTCCACAATTTTAGTTATGTTATTGGTGGAAATGAAATAACATTGGTAAGAAGTCGGGATCACTGAGCGAGACTCCTAAGATGTATTCAAAGGTGTTTGCAGAGGTTCTGTCACTACAACGAAAACCTAACCCTTTAATTGACCAAACGAGAATACACTAACTAACCAATAGCTGTAATATGCATCCAGCATTAAATGTTTTATACGTAAAAAATCTTAATATGAAACTGTGGATGATAATGAACGTTTAAAAAGTTATGACAGCAAAAAAATAAAAATAGATAAAAGACTCTACTTCACAGAACCAACTGTATAGTTTTTAATTGTACCAACCACATTTGTATCATTTGCACCAAATACTAACGATTTTAGGAAAACAATGTTTATCCCATACAAAGCATTATAAAAGCGAGTCAACCACACATATCGGTCTACCCTCAGCTTAAATGGCCTGTCTCTAATATTTAAAGTCGACTATGGCGAATAGTTTTGCGGTATTTCTTGAGTGCTCTACTTATATATAATAATAATATTAATGATAACAATAACAAAAACAAAAACAATAATAATAATTACTCTTCACTTTGTCACTCAACTCAATTGCGTGGCACCTTGGTTGTAAGCTCTCACATGCCCCAGACAAAAATTCACCCACGTACTTTTCGTTGATAACTTTGAAGACTTACCATCGATCAGAGCAAAAGGTGGTCACTGTGACAAGCAAGCTAAAGAAGATGTTTCATGATACTGGTTTAGAATGGGGCATCAACAAGTGCACTGCAATACACATGAAACGAGAAAAAGAAGCAACCGACGACAGTGTCACTAAAAATGCCCGTAAGCAACAACTGTTCCATCCCTGTCATGGGCAACGAAGATCACTACAAATTTCTAGGAAAACACCAAAACACTCAACATCCAGAGGATGAAGCTATTGAAGAAGCTTCCAAGGAGTATGAGAAGCGGCTCTGGACGGTTTGGACCTCTCCATTGTCAACACCGTGCAAAGTCCGTGCTACTAATGTGTATGCTGCCTGTCTTGCAGTACTTTATGTGGACCACAGACTGACTTACAAGAAGAATCATTAACGACTGCAGTGGAAAACATAAGTACGAATCCACATCGTTACTGTACTTACAGCCAGAACAAGGAGGAAAATGACTAACTGAGCTATAAACAGTAAAGATAGCTAACTATGTCAAAAATTCAAAAGACCAACACATCAAACTCATCAAATCATTTCAAATGAAAAAGGAACAGAAACATCTACGACCAATATTTAAAGATTCTAAAAAGTATGCAGAAGAACAAGGCATAATAAACTGCGACTTTGACAGAAACACAACAGTTCTGAGGAATGGCGATAAAGAAATCCGAGTTGGTAGTGAAGAAGTCAGTGAAGTACATCATCCACAAAGTAAACATCGATAAGTACAAGAACGAACTACAACATCAACCTCGGGTACGGAAATTTATTGACCAACACTGGAATAATCCTGAGATGTTACGCTCTAGCTTTGATAAATTCAAGCAGAGGAAAACGTACCAGACATCGTTTTATCCGTAGACACACTAATCAAACAACAAGTACTAAACACAAAAGCGTACAGACAGCATAAGCTGCAAGAACACATAAACAAACTAATTTGTCGAATATGTTCGCAAGTTCAGGAAACTGTTTCACACATCGTTTGTGGCTGTTTCAAACTAGAACAAACACTGTACTCGCAGAGACACGACAGAATGCTGCACCCAATCTACCATGCACTACTAGACAAATATGAACATGAACAATCGGACTACTCCTTACAATGGTACAAGCAATCTACTCCACAACCCAGCCAAGGAAATGATGATGCTAAGATCCTATGGAATATTCCGTGGCACTTGGAGAAAGCCCCCGAGAACGGAGCAAACGGACCTGACATTAGTGTTGAAGACAGGAAAACAAGCAATGGATCCTGATAGAAGAAACACTATGCACCCCAGGAACAATCACAGAAAAGACCAAATTCAAGCAAGAAAAATATGTAGATCTCATATTGGGAATAAAGAGCTTATACCCAGGATATAAAGTCACACTTTAGTATTTGATTATCTAGGTGTCCGTTATAAAATAAAAAAAACTGAATAAAGTTCTAAAGGTATTACTTGGACAGCAAGTCGTTATTCTTACAATTGAACGCTAACACAAATGGATTATCTCACAAAATAGAGAAGTTGTTAAAAGATTTATGAATCTGCAGAATATTGAGAGACTGAGTATAGTGTTAAGGGACTCAAGAATAAACTATACAACGAACTTTTAGCCTTTCTCTCTTGTAATACACTTATTTTATACCATTATACTTTGTATTGTAAATACTAGATAGAATGTATAATATATGATTGAAATCGCGATCGCGATCGGCTTGTGCACTTTCTGCTGTTCCACTTAACCCAAACCAATAGAACCGAGTAAATGCTCAATTTGTTTCCCCTTCAGACATGGATACTTCATATTTTGCTTATCGGGCGACATCTCGACCGGAGGCCTTTAGTTTTGGGCTCACGCTTCGAGATGGCTGGTTTATTGCTGAATCAAAGAAACACACGCTGCATCAATCTGGGGTTGAAGTGAGAGAATACATCGTTAGTGAGGAGTTTTTATTGCGGAGCTCTTTTGCGCTCGAACCCATTAAAGCTGGTGATGATCCTATGATGAACTGTGTTGGCGTGCTGAAAGTTCCAGAAAGGCCCCGCTATCCGCCAATTGATGTGAAAGGACAGTCAGGAGTGGCCCCACCCTGCCCTGAGAACTGTTGCAACTGCAAGAAACCCGAGCGCCCCTCCATTGGTTCAGCTGAGATCACTTCCCGACCAACGATGGCT
>JAOBYF010057788.1:0-12406 GCA_025403605.1 Parazoanthus darwini
GAACCTCTCTCTGTTTCTTTGGTCGGACTTGCGTATATCTTTCGTTGAGAACGACGATCTAACCTGCAACTAGTCTGCGTTGAAAATTGCCTGATTGAGGTATAAGGTAAATCAGTGATACTGCAAACTGTTTTGTTGAAGGGGAAAATATTTCGTAAATTGATGCTATACTAAAATGAAACAAAACGCAGCAGAAATCCCCTATCAAACACAAAAAAGCGAGACGCGAATCACAAATGACGCCGAAATAGGCAATATCACGAGACGCGAACTGTTTGAGTGAATTTTGAATGAAGTTAAACAGAAAAAAGTTTCTAGTCTCTCGGACTAGAAATAGGAGATCCCTTTCCTGTTAACGCGCTAGATATGTTACTGCTCTTTGGGCTAATAGTGACGTGTGGTTTGTTATCTGACCAGGTGTTAAAATCTGGAAACAAATGCTCATCCTGATCATGGTTGTGGCTCGTGCGTCATGTATAGATACGAATAGAACTGTCTACACCCAGGGAACAGTTGATATCCGAATGAAGAAATGGTCACGTTATACTTTAACCGCAAATTATTTAAAAATGCATATTATATATGTATAGTGATAATTAAACAGGACTTGGCGCTGTTTTGTTTGTTCATATTTGGAACCCGCGTCAGAAAAGTGAGGACAGTTATTTGATGGTAAAAGAAGCTCTCCCAGCTTAACCCACAAACTCCATTTTGTGGTTTGTATCAAATGCAAACCGGCAACACATATGCCTCAAATAAAGCTTCTATTCTTGGCCACAACCGGAAAAACGTAATGAAGATTGGAATAACTTGGACTTGTATGTGTTGCGCGCGGAAATCATGCCTAAGTTAGCGGTAAAATCAGTGAAGTTCCATGTTCGCGACCTAAGTGAATGATTGTTTCAACCGGAAATATTTTATCTGCACCACCTCCAACAATTTCACATAGCATGTATCCTACGCTGGTTTTCCTGTTTTTCTTCTTTTTTCACCAAACCCGTCGGGCGGCTTAGTTTGCGACACGTCAGCACGCATTTTGTTGTTGTCTCGCGCGTGACTTGTGATTACCACCGTACAACTTCATTATATACCTTTTTCCGAGCCATTTTATAGTCGTTGTGGCTGAAAAAGCGGCCAAAGTATAAAAACATGCTAAGAGCAATCCTTGGTTTGGGCTGAAATAAGTTAGTCATGTTTTTCGACTGAGGAGGTAATTGCTCCGAAGGAAAACACAAAAATGAATTTTGAAAATGGAGGGAAGCGCTATTAGTAATATAGCGGGAAAGAGCAAAACAATTTGACTCTACTTTGCTCATAGCACGAGTCTTGCACACAGTCCACAGAGCTGTTCATTTACTAAAACCCTACTCAACTCCGTATAAACAGAAACCAAACATGGTACGTATACATATTAAACAGATAGCCGGCTACAGTAAAAACCCGCGTATAAGAACCTAAAATTAAGAACCTGTTAGGCTAACATTTGTCCATTTAGACCCCCCTTTACATAAGAACCTGTTTTAGCCAAGAATTTGAAACAAGTTCTTATTTTGAGAAATTGGGATCTCTTAAATTAAATAAAAAACGCTCTACCAGTTAGTGAAACGAAGCCAAAACCCTGGCAATAAGAGAATATATGATATGATATGCAAGTACATAATGGATCTGAATATGCTTAGATTAGAAGAATTTATAGAAAGTTTTATGAATACAATACAAATAAACAGGCCATGCCCACCAGTGACAAACACGAGTTTTGTTTAGAAAATAAGAACCTGTTTAGGAACCTAAAAAGCCTAGCTTTAATTCCAGTTAAGTACCATTTCTATAAGAACCTATTTAGGCTAACTTGGAAAAACAGAAGATTCTGATACGAGGGTTTTTACTGTATAGACAGCTAGATCAGTTGGTGCTTATAATTCTGATTAACACAACGCAGTAACGGAACATCTCCAAAAAGAAAACAACGTTGAAACACTCTCGAAATAAACTCCGGCAGGAAGTTTACGCTTGAGCCACAGGCACAGGTCGTGAATTGGCCGTCTTTATACGAATCAGTTTAAAGTTGTACATACAGGCCAGCCTATGCAATGCGAGACTTTTCCGCTTAACTTGGCATCAAACAAATGAATGAAAGAAGTTCGACTCACAATATTTTTATGAGGAGATATTTCATTTTAGAAAAGGTATGTAAAGCTGCTTTTCAGTCATGTTTTTAGTATATTTCTAATTTAATTCTTAGTTGCTCCTTTCTCATTTCTCTATATGCTTAGTATTTTACAGACTATCTTTCTTGATTCGAGTATACATATAACTTTTGGAGGACGCAAACAATTGTTTCTTTTTTTCAATTTTAGTTGAAGTAATTTAGTGGCAAGCGTTGTTGTAACCAGTTTAATTGTTTGCAAAATGCCAATACTGAAGTATTACTGTTGTGCGTTGGAGAGAAAACATTTGGGCAGGGTCGTTCCCAGACCACCAGCTGCGCACTTTCCTTGTGGTTTCCTCTGACCATAGTTGATTCACTATCAGAATCACGTATCAGTTTCTAGTGTATGACAGGTGTAAAATGCATCAACAAGCGTGGTCATCAAGCTGCCAATTGGTATGTCCTGACGCTGGTGAAATTATATTACCAATAAACCAGCTCAGTTAAGAACTTGAAAAGGAACCGATTAGTTCATTAGAAAGACCAAGTCGAAGACAAGTGATTCTTAGTTATCAGTAATTGTCTTACTCCACAATGGCCAATATAGACAGGAAGTGTGTCGCTGCATTTTTGGGTCTTCTCCCACTTCTAATGGCTTCTTAAATGCACAATAAACCGGCGATTTCTACTACAAACAGTCAAAGCGACCAGATGCCCAAGTAATTGTCCTCTCTGGGTAATCAGATTCGCCAGTGATTGTACTGAAGAGTCACGGATTATACCTCCACAACTCGCCTTCAGTGCTTATATGGTATTGATCGATTTAAAACAATTATAATAATGTTGGTTCCTGTTTGAATTATTTGCATGTCTGTTTTTAGAATATTATCGTCGTGGAAAAACGAAAGGCAGCTCAACCGAATCTATAACTAGGATTTCTGTAAAACTACGTTTTTCGTGCAGAAATTCGTGGAAAATGTTATTTGCATTCGGCATGTCCAACAAATCTGCCAATATATTATAAAGATTCAAGATCATGATGATTCAGACAATTAGGTATATTGGCACTCTTGCCAAGACTCGATAATTGAGTTGAACAAACAAACTCCATCCTTTCAAAGAAAGAAATCTTGTGTTCAGATCTTGCTTATTGCACAAAACCGACCTTCACATTCCTACACGAAAACAACCAAAATGCATCTAAACCCAATCAAACGAAACTTGATGAGACAAAATGTAACTGAAATAACAATTTATAAACGAGTCAAATGAAAACAGTATTTTCACAAGATATTGATTTGTTGCAGACGAATTAATCGGTGAAAGTTATATGGTTTGTTCTAAACTTTTAACAGTCTTATCAAGAACTAATACACAGCATGTAATTATAAGCAGGAAAATGTCAGTTAATCTAACTGAAAAGTTGTGCTGCTTACCTAGTTTCTTAGATTGCTGCCGCTTTACTTTAGATTCACCTTGTCATTCATGCCCTTTCATAGTCGCCAGACACCATTAGGATCAACCCAGACAAATTAAATCGACGTGTGGACTGGTTCCTGATATTCCAAGCCTTATTGTAATCAGTGTTAACACAGAATCTCATGCGGATTGGAGTACTACTAAAACTGACATGGTTTGTATGCAAATGACTGATTAAACTAAAATGTTGAGAATTTGCTATTCTGATATACAGGATATAAGATCGTCAAAAACAAACAGTAGAAGAAAGCCTCAGCTCAGTAGAGTGACACCACGAGAAAGCAAACAGAGGATTGGAGGCTAATTACCCGTGTCAAGTTCAGTCATTTTGTCGACCCATGATTAAAGTTTATCTACGAGAGGCTAAGTGACCATCTGTTAGCTGAAGACTCGTGAATGACCTAATCGGGTGAAAAATATTCAAGAGGAAAGACAGTTTAATTGCCATAATCTTAAAACCTTCATCATAGCATCGTTTGTTAGGCTTGACGAGTATTGTCCCTGAAATTCGTTAAAAGAATGTCCTGCATTTTCCTAATTGAGTTATACTAGCCCGTCAGTCTTAGTTGTTCTCGGTTTGTTTATATACGTCCGGAAAACTGCCAGAATAGTTCAGTGACAATTTTTCCATAGACGAAAAATGCACTCTGCATGATTTGGGGGTAGTTAGTTTTTCCATATGATCCGGGAATGTTAGTAACTGTCCTTTCTTGTTGACCATATTTTGGACGAATGGTACCAATTTAGCTCAAATCATTAACAGATATAGCGGGTCTCTAGGTTTCTTTTCATGTACAGGCAAATCTTATCAGGCTTTGGTTGTATATTTTCATGTATGTCTGTCGTCTCCAAGAGCGAAAAACGTAAAGTAAAAGTAAAGTAAAGTAAAGTAAAGTAAAGTAAAGTAATGTAAAGAAAGTAAAGTAAAGTAAAGTAAAGTAAAGTAAAGTAAAGTAAAGTAAAGTAAAGTAAAGTAAAGTAAAGTAAAGTAAAATAAAGTAAATTAAAGTAAAATAAAATAAAATAAAGTAAAATAAAGTAAAGAAAAATAAAGTAAACTAAAGTAAAGCAAAGTAAAGTAAAGTAAAGTAAGTGTAGTAAAGTAAAGTAAAGTAAAGTAAGTGTAGTAGAGTAAAGTAAAGTAAAGTAAAGTAAAGTAAAGTAATATAAAGTAAAGTAAAGTAAAGTAAAGTAAAGTAAAATAAAGTAAAGTAAAGTAAAGTGAAGTAAAGTAAGTATAGTAAAGTAAAGTAAAGTAAAGTGAAATTAACTGATGTAAGGTAAAGTAAAAAGAAGATAGTAGAGTTAATATTTTGGTTAAAAACTTTAAACTTTATCTCCTCGACTTATTTTGGTGAATCTTTGCTAATGTACTTGCTCACATTTTGTATAATTCAGTAGTCGCGGAAGACACAATACAACAACATAGTTATCCAGTAAACACAGGGCATAAACCAACAGAAAATTTTGTTACATTTAGCGGTGATACAACGTCATCACTTATAACGGATGCAAAATTAATCATGCAAATTAAAGTTTTTAAAACTCAGAAAATTGATTTTTAAACAAAATTTGCTCTAGTCATGTTCTTTTTCTTTTATTCTTCATTGATTTTCCCTTTTGAAGCTACAAATACATGCTTTTCAGTTGTACTAAGTTGAAGCAAATTTGCTGTAGCTTTGCTATAAACATATTTTTTGAAAAATCAAAGGGCGCGTAAAAATTGCTTTGCCGTTTCGGGTTAAGCTAGGAGTTCACTTTTCCAAGCCGTACACAAACAAAAATGAATAAAAACTATCAAAAAGTTAACGGTAAAGTCTACGGTCAATTACTGAGGACTCCAGGCCATTCCTTCCAGAACAACAGCCACGCAAGATACCATCAAAATCCCGCTGACTCGGATAGCTGAGCCAGTGTTGCACCATCACTGTCACAACAGTTGAATCTACACTCTGTGGTGATCCCAATGCTCTGAATCACGCACTGTGGGAGGTGAGCTGGGCCGCACTTGCGCTTGTACCAGCAACCTCGGTGGAAATTGAGGCTGGTCTTCTCATAGACGTTCTTCCTTACTGACCACTTGTTTAGATATTAAAGGGAAAAAAGAACTTGGTTGACGTTTGTCTTTTTCTCCAAAGTAGCTAAAAGTAGTTCAAACAAGGTGGAACGTTTGATAAAATGTTAAATAGGAAACGCTGAGAATTTGGCTATTTCAAAGTTGCCTTTTTGCAACAACAGAAAGTCAATAACAGGCAAACTAGTTGATGTTTTTTTCTTAAAACCTGGCTTTTCATAGAGTGGTTGTTTGGCATTGACGAAAAGGCCGCCTAGGGTTAGTTTTCTTGGGGGCTTGTGAAGGACACATGTGAACATATTTAAACCGTATTTAGCCAGTGCCAGGCTCAATGAGCCTTTTCCATTTCCGTACACTGTACATTAATTTACCTGTTCACGTAGTTTTTGTTTTTCTCCAGTTTTACTGTAGTACGTTTATGCTGACTGTAGGCCAAGTCGAGAGCACTAATTAAGGTGGTGCTTACATAATACCGGAATTGGTTTCATTCCGACATGGCAGCGCAGATCTAGACAGATTCTGTTTCACGTTTACTTAAAAGTTTGCGAAAACAGATTTGTATTATTACTATTATTATATTATTATATTAATATCATTATTATTTTTATTATAAAATTTCGGCGAGTTAATTGGTGCCGTTCTTTAAAGGACATGGTGTTAGTCTATAAACGTCTTTGCATCGCCAAACAGACAGATCAGGTTGAGAGTTACTCTTTATTAATGTGCTCTAAGATTATTGAAGTCTGTAGATCTTATAAATTTATTAATTGTAACTTTATAATTGAATTTCTTCACAATTTACTTCCTTCAACCTTTAAAACGTTATTAAACTTCTTCGTAAATACAGTACCAGACTAGCTTAAAATTCATCTTATTATATGGTCCCATGCAGTGAAATTATACAAAATTATACTGTTCTGTCCTGTCCTGTCCTGTCTTGCCTGTCCTGTCTTGTCTTGTCCTGTCCTGTCCTGTCCTGTCCTGTCCTGTCCTGCCTGTCCTGTCTTGTCTTGTCCTGTCCTGTCCTGTCCTGTCCTGTCCTGTCCTGTCCTGTCCTGTCCTGTCCTGTCCTGCCTGTCCTGTCCTGTCCTGTCCTGCCTGTCCTGTCCTGTCCTGTCCTGTACTGTTCTGTCCTGTCCTGTCCTGTCCTGTCCTGCCCGTCCTGTCCTGTCCTGTCCTGCCTGTCCTGTCCTGTCCTGTCCTGTCCCGTACTGTCCTGTCCTGTCCTGTCCTGTCCTGTCCTGTCCTGTCCTGTCCTGTTCTGTTCTTATTTGGTCTATTCTTGTCAAGTCTGGTCTATAGTCTGCTCTGCACTGCTCTGGTCTGGTCCGGCCTGGTCTGGTCTGGTCTTGTCTGGTCCTATCTGGTCTGAGCTGTTTCGTTCCGTCCCGTTCCCTTCCGTTTTGTTCTGAGCTGTGCTGCGTTGTCCTTTTCTGTTCGGTTAGGTTCTGTTGCGTTCTATGGCCGTTCTGCTTTGCTCTGTTTTAACAGTCAATTCTGTTCTGTTCTGATTTGTTCTTTTGCTGTGCTATGTAGTTTTGCTATACTGTTCTGTGTTGCTGGTGCTATGTAATACTGTACCGCAATGTACTGTGTTGTGTTGCAGTGTGTTTTGTTGTACTGAGCTGCGTGTGGTGTGATGCAGGTGCTGTATTCTACCGTACTCAGTGTACAGTGTCCCACTGTGCTATGCTGTGCTGTGCCGTACTGTACTATGCTATGTTGTATTCAGTGTGCTGTGCCGTGTTGATGTTTCACGGTTGGA
The DNA here is from genome assembly GCA_025403605.1 of Parazoanthus darwini. Lineage (NCBI taxonomy): Eukaryota > Metazoa > Cnidaria > Anthozoa > Zoantharia > Parazoanthidae > Parazoanthus > Parazoanthus darwini. The sequence continues at coordinate 7,468 of JAOBYF010057788.1, forward strand.
GAAAAACTCACGCAAAATACCTATAATTAATTAACCTTCTATTTGGAAGAGGAAAATAAGACGTCCTAGTAATGATTTTAGTTCAACTTGCAAGTCATTCCACCCAAAAAGATTGAACTTCTCCATCTTTCCCCCAGTTTTAGTTACTTTATTTGTTATATTGTAATAATTATTTCTTGTAAGATGTACATTTAAAATAGGTATTGGCTACCATCACCACTCACCATGGCCTCTCTGGGCCCTGGAAGACGTGATCGCGAAGATTAGAGGCAACAAGGATTTCACTTTCATTTCTCCAAACACCTGCAAAAAACGACCACTTAGCCAAAAGGACCCGACATTAAGCCCCCTTTCTTATTATTTCTTCTTATCTCCATCGCCTTGTACGTTTGTGCAGTGTGTATCCGTTTTAACACTGTGTTAAAATATGTATATATTTAAAATTTGTGTGTGTGTGTGTGTGTGTGTGTGTGTCTGACAATCCATATGTGTTTCTGTCTGTGCAGGTCTGTCAGGTCTGTGTTAAAGTGTGCGTTTGCATCTGTACCTGTGCAAACATTGCATGTGGTTCGGATGGAGAGTGAGCTCTCGGGGGACAGTTCATTTTCCTGTAGCTATTTTCAGATTCGTGCAATCTTTGAAACAAATTCTGTGTTTTGAACTTAGCTTTACTTTCCTTATCAGCACATGCGCACATTGGCCACCTTATAATTATTCACAAAGCGTACAACTCGCACACAAAACATGCACTGATACCATGCACACAATCAGTGCCGTTAACAAAGTATTAATATTCAGTGTACAAGAAACATGAAAAAACAAAATTCATACTTGGTAATTCATGTTTTATAGTCAGTATCATTATGAACGCGACATGATCAGTCATCATATCAGGAAGAACAAATGATGGCTTTCAGTGTTAGATGCAGAAGCTAGCATAATAGTAGTAAGGTGTGCGATTCACCAGATAAAGTAGTGTGAAACATTCTGGTAAGTGATAACCCTCCCCGAGTCCGGACCTCAAAACTTTAATGTGATAACTTGTGTCAGCTCAAAGTTTGGTCAAAAACTAATAGTATCTAGCCTGGTTCATATTCTTTTTAAAAAAAATAAATTTATGGCAATCTGACTATTCGTAAAGTTTACACTTTTTGTTCTAAGGAATACAGAATTTGAAAAAAGGCGTAACTAGTAGACTCATCAAATGGAAGCATAGTTTGTCAATAAAAGCATTGGTATTTGTAAGAAATTTAGAATGGAGTACATATGGAACACATTTTACCTACCTTTTGAATTTTTGAATCGGAATTTGTTACCGAACTTTTTAACCAGCACTGACTTTCACCTGCAGCCAACATTTGTAGCTAACAAATATAGTCACGCTGTGGCTTAGTTCCACTAGTTTATGAATATGCAAATACATGCTAACCAGGCATGCAACTGCACAAGACACAAGCTATTGCTGAGCGCCCGCCAAGGTTGCTTAGTTTCGCTGGAGCGGAGAGAAAATACTCACTCAAATTAACAAAACAACTGTCACTTTCCATCGATCCCCAAACTTGTTTCTTGTTTGACTTTTGAGGAGGATTGAGGATTGAAATGTGACCGGCGCGCGCGGGGAGCCAGTCACCGTGTAAAATAATTTTCTGAGACGTGACACTGCGGAAATAAATTGGTTAAAATACAGTAATATAATGTAAATGAGTCAGTTCTGCCGGGATTTTTTTTTGTTCCTGACCCTCCGCGGTTGAATTGGGCTATTCCGCACCCATGTGTTTTATTCAGGGCCTGATGACTGTCCGGCCTGACTACCGGTGCCCTCCTGCACTGGCTGTATGTGTACAGACTACAGTTACTGAGTTAGCTTGGGTGGCCTGTGCTCTTCCTGTGCTCAGGCGCGGGCGGCCGGCCCAAGATGCGCGCGCATTTGTTGAAAGCGAGGCTAATAATCCCCCATAACCCTTTGCAAGCTTCGCAGTACCACGAGGTTGGCAATCGAGAGGTAATGGCTAGGGTGGTTTTGTCTCGTAGTTGTTGCATTAAAAGGCACTCGGTCTCTCGATAAACTGGCCGTCATTTAGTATAATAAGGTAAGGTAATATTTTTTTCACACCCAAACTTCATTTTAACTTGAAATCGCTTAACACAGCCATGTAACTACCAAGCTTTTCGACGCACTTAAACCGCACCACGTGTTCGGTGCTGTATTACGCTGTATCTTAGCTTTAAAAGTTGCAGCCACGGTGATGATCGGAATAATCCCAGCTCGCTTTGAGTTAAAACGTTGAAGAAAACTATGTTCCACCCTTTGTGGTGATCTGAGTGGCTGGTATTGAAATGGAATTTGGACCTGGAGCCTTCAGGGACGTGGAGGCGCCTGGCGTCCGTAAATCTTCTGACCGTGATTTGTCTTATTCATGTGTATTTTAAGCTAATCTATACGAGTACTTTCTTGGCAGACTTATTTTGGTAATAGAAGGCAAGGTCTGCCGGTAATTGTGATGTAACGGTGGACCAATTGGCTGAGCTGTTTTCCTGTAGCAGCGAAGTGGGTACGTGCATCTATTTTTTCCAGGGGGGGGGGGGGGGGGGAGGATAAAGTCCTTTACAAGGACATATATAATTAAAAAAGGAAGAACGGTTTAATAATGACTGTCATGACTTTTTACAATTTTAGTATTTTTAGTTAATAACCAGTGATGTTCAATTTATTTTGTAAGGCATCTTTATGCAGTGGATGGCGAGGTATTTCTCGAGACGGCTGAAATCCATTTTTTTACTTTTAGCTAACCATGTGGGGTTGACAGTCAATCTAGCCTAACACTAACTAAAAATGATATACTTCTAATCAGTAAGTTTGCTAGAACTGAAAGCCACAATGATGATTGGAATAATCCCAGCTCGCTTTGAGTTTCCAACGGTGAAGAAAACTAAGTTCCACCCTTTGTGGTGAACTGAGTGGCTTTGTAACACTTGTAGTATTTTCCACCTAGCCTTGACCTTTGATTGATTCTTTATTTTTTTCTCTGTTAGGAGATGTCAAGCAGGATGTGTGCTGATATGGTAAAATAATTTATAGACTAAGATTTGTAACTGTTCCTAGATGTCTGGTAATATTTAGAAAGAAAGTGTCTTGTATGCCCCGAAGCTTCCTTTCGTTTTTTCCTTCCTCACATAATCCCATGTTTTGATGAAATTCAAGTTCTCCCAAAATGTTTACAGAAAATGCAAAGAAACAAGTCATGAAAATTTAATATTTTATCATTTGTTATTCCGGGAGTGAAAGAGTTGGCAAGACTTACACTTGAACATGTGTGTCTCGGAGATTTTTTCTGTCATCGAGATCCTTTTTATGATACAGTTGGTTTGGAGAGTCTGTGATGAGAAGTGTTAATGACAAGCATATGTCTGATTCACCCTGCTGAATGCTTAACTCTCTTTCTGAGACTCTCTAGATCCTGTATAATCAACATCTTCATAACCTGTCAAACGGTAAAGTACATGTAATACAGGCTTTGATGAGTTTGCATTTCTTTTTCTGTAAAATCTTGTATCGTTGTTCAGAGTGACACTAAAAAGTATTAAGTAATGACATCATAATAAATTGTTTATTGTTTCTCTTTTAAGGAAGTTGATGGAATCACCAACTGGTTCATTCCAGTGTTTGAGTTGTGTTGCGAGACATTTAAGATGGCACCCACTCCATTGAATGTTGTCCCACAGACAAATGCTAGCTGTGGTGTTCCGGCAGCATTTTGTTCAAAAGTTGATATCCACTGTTGTTGTTAGTGAACAGAAAGGGTGAGACGTAGAATTTGTTCTTGTATTTCCTTGTGCTTTCCCAAAAAAGTACACAGTTTGAAAAATAATTGTGTTTGGTGCTAATATTTAGTAGGTCTTAAAAGTTATGGAAAGTTTTTAGATTATTGTGCAATCTCTAACTGGAAGAATAATACAGCTTCATTTGTATCTCACAAAAGAAAATTGCATCAAAGAGAATGACTTTTCATGGAGAGTTTGGATTAAGTTATACTACCATAAAAAAATTTGAGCAAATTCGGGTTATAAAACTACATTGTTGAACTGCAAAAATAGTATTTGGCAGGAATGTTGCAATTTACACCATTGCCAAGGAAAAGAAAGTTGCAAAAGCTGCACATGTCAAAGAAAAATGGTAGTTTTGGAATGGAGAAACAAGACGTTTAATAGTATTGTGATTCAAGCAAAGAAATTCTTCATTTATTCCTTTACAACATGGCATTATCAACAGTATTAATTTCACCCACAGATAATAGTTGAATTTAATTTTGCAAAACAATTTTCAGTTGACCATAATGTACATGTAGGTTATGAATATTTTAAGCAGTTCTAAGTCTAATATTTAAGTTACCTAAGCTTCATTGCTGGGGAGCACAGCTCACAGAGCTCTTGTGTTATTCTATTTTCTGCAATATGTGGTTCTTCTTCCTGTGTGCAGCTTGCAAGTTAATGATGATCTTGACAAAGACAAGCATATATCTGATCAAGTGTGCTGATCTATGGTTGTATCTGAGACTTGCATTCACCAGACTGGAGTCCTGTCTACATTAAAAGTCCAGGGAGTTTAGGATAATCTTAACATATACAGCTTGTTTTGAATCAACTATTTCAGAAGTAGCACACTACTGGATTGGATGGTTCAAAGTGTTTGCCATGTATTCTTTTTCCAGAACATTTGACTAGAGTCAATCAAACACATCTCAAAATGCACATGTGATTCTTTTCTGCAGTGAACAGAACAAAGCTAATACTTGTACAATGCAACTATTCTTTTTGTACAGGAACCAGAAGTGAAGCGAAAAAGTCTTCCAAGATAATGCAACATCCACATATTGCAAATCCAAGGAAGAAGGTAAGAAATGTCCATTTTTATGTGTTTTATTATATTATTTTACAGATC
>JAOBYF010057899.1:0-12404 GCA_025403605.1 Parazoanthus darwini
CAATGCTATAATAATATTGTAGTTTGCGAATTACAATGTAACGACAGTGTAACGAAACGTATCGTAATACTAGTGTAATGACACATGTAACATAATGTCACAGTCACCTGTATAACGAAATGTAACGTGTAAAAATGTAATGTAATGTTCTTTAACACAACGTAACGTTATGTAAAGCAATGCAATATAATATAACACTACTTAATTTAATAGTGCATATCGATGATAACCTTATGCTGAACTATAAGACAGAAAGTTCTTGTCAAGAAATCAGGTGTTAGCATTTGAAAACGGTGACTTGGTTGCTCTGAAAATGAAACTTGAAAATTCCTTTCGGAGACGACCAGTTTCGGAAATTCATGATCAGTTTTACTTGATTCGATTTTATAAGCGCTGGTCAAACAAAAGCCAACTTTACCTTGCTCTGAACGCCATGTCCTCTTGTTGTTTCTGCTTCGCCTGGTACTTCAGAATTAAGTTCTCAAAGTTAAGGTCCACTTGCCGCTTAGTAACTTGCTTCAACCTCTGTTCGACCAGAGAGATTTAACTATTAATTACAGTAGTTAACACGTTTATTCGTGTTGATACTCGCAGTGTTTTAGAAGGCTCATATCCAGGTAAGTTGCGGATGTTATGCCTACCGCAGCTGGCAAAGTTAATCTCGACCTTTTAAAGAATAAACGTAAGTTGATGCACTGTCTCATATAGGAACAACACTACTATATTTAATAATAAAAAAAATAACAGAAACTAACAGTAATAAATAATTAAACAAAAACAATAAAATAACAATAATAACAACATCATCATCATTATCGCGATATCATATCAATATTGAACCTGTGTGATTTATTACATATGTTTACACGTTGAATTACACAAATATCACAATTATACTACTGTACATTTTTAACACATTTACATATATATAAAAATGTTGTCAAATTAATGTAACGCAAAAATTAAAGCAAGGACTGATTGAGTGTTTAAAATTGTAATTTGCAAACATTATAATTTAACTATTAATGTTATTGTTATTAATGTTATTATTATAATCAGTAGAAGTAGAAATGATGATGATAAATTTATTTGGTTTGGTAAGATTTATACTAAATTTGCAAGTTTGAAAAAATGCCATAGACTAAATATAAAATATCTATCTATTTAAATAACGAGAACATTTTACAGGGAATTTTAAAATGCATCGACGCACAATGCTTGCCTTTAAGGCTATTTACCATTTGTATAATATACACGACTTCTTATTAAGAATTCTCTGCAGTCATGCCGTTGCATTAGATAAAAAATCAACTGTATAGTGTGCACAAGTGTAACCCTGAAGGATAACTAAATATAGATTACAGATTTAATTCCACGTTTATAAAAGTTCTCATTCTGGTATAAAGCATACATCGGCGGATCAAAAACATCAGTCAGCTAACGAGTCCAACCAATCATTCCATCTAATTCACTGTTTCATAACGAGTTGACGCCTCCTTTGCAAGATACTGATGTAACTGGCGGCCAGATTTCGATCCGAAACGAAACTTTCGATCTGGCAGTACAGTTGCAAGACGAACCCAATCCGGTATTAGATTTTTGAAGATGCAGTATCATGAAAACAGTTGTATGAAAACAGTGGAACAGTGATGAAGTCGTACCGGAATGAAAAGAGGACACTGTAACGCGTTATGGCCGTTTAGAGATTTCTTCTTCCCCACCTTTTCATCTGGTTTAATTTTCAGTTTTACGACCAGGGGTTGAAACAGTGAGCGGTATATTATTTTCAACTAAGTTTGATAAAGTTCCCAATACTTAGTTCATCCAATGTCTGTATGCCGACATACATCAATTAACTTTATTTTTTCTTGCCCAAAACTAAACGTTATTCCAGCTAACGTTAACAATCAAAACTTCCCATTTCCGAAACTGAGATTCTTTCATTCCAAATACTTATGCTCTTGGCTCAATTACTTATAATGAGGTTATCAGGAACCAAGCACCACGCCCACTACACAGTACAAATTTCTAGATTAAATGGTTACGTGTGCTACCTCAAGAGTAAAGTGTTGGTAAAACAACCAAGCAGTTTTAAGGGGTCGTAATAAGACGACGTCTTCCCTTCTCGAATTGTTCTCTTTTGAAATAAGATACTAGTAGTACTTTTCTTTCTGTAAAAACGGTAATAAAACATACTGTTATTGACTGAGACAGATTGAGCAAGTGCATAGGGCATTCGGTATTTTACCCAGCGTGTCATTCATTGACTTGAAAACCAGCAAAGCACAAAACTAAGTAGTTTTGATAAATAAGACCAATAGCAGCTAAGCAACTGGAGATAATAAGAGGTCCCATCATGCTTTGTGACTTGGGTATTGCGTTTTCCACAAGTCAACCTATTTTGAAACTGCTGTATGCGAAAAAGGTCTCTGAAATATTCAGACATCATGGCGGTCTGCTGTTGGACCCGGAGCCTTTGTTGGAAGTCAGATCTAACCGACTGACTTCAACATGTTCACACCGCATGCGCAATTTTCTTCATCTACCTCTACATCAATACCTAGCAAAGGTTGCCAATCTCGCAAAGGGAGTGCTTGTGCTTGTGCAGATTTAAATATTTATGTTTAAAGTTATTACAATTTTTAGTTTACGGTGTGGTGTAGATAAAATATTCATTTTCCATCAGGACTACTTGGTAATTTTGTAGTTCTTACAATTGCACCTAATCTACGTATATCAGGATGAATTGACAAACCACCGCGCACTGACGAGGTAGTAGATATATATACAGTCCGTTATAGGGCAGTTTCTATCCCAACACGCATTGCTGGAAGAGGCTTGAATGAATGATTGATGAGCGGAGCGATATGTAGGTATCGCAGTGGCGCACATCGACTAATCCAGGTTATTGTTTTAACGGGCAATTTTGATACTTTGTTACAACTATATACACAAATAATACTACCAGCGACACTTACTTCACAAAATGTACTGGCGCGGCCAACAATTCAACAAGAAGTAAAATATCTTTTTCTTCTATATATAGTTCAGATACACTGAATGTAACTATAACAGTAATTGAGCAGGTGAGCGTTGAAGACGGCCCAAGCTGTCCTTGGCAAACACGCTGCTTCATTCACATCACAGTGCGGCAATATGCAGGTGCGTTCCTGAGGTCAGCACTAATCAGGATATTTGCAGCAATTAACCGTCCGCTCCCACAAATTCATTCTGACAATGCAAGATACGAAAACACTATAAAGACTCCTGGGTGGGTTTCCGCGCCCTTTGCGCTAACTAACGCAAGAGATAATTCTGTAATTTACCGTTCAACCTGAACTGCAAGGACCTCTGAGCTCGAGGATAAAGGGCTGAACGAGAACTAGCCATTCAAGGTTAGGGAGCACTTACAATACCAAACCCCAAAACATTGTGGAGATTTCAAAAGTTTATGGACACAATCAAAAGTTCAAACTCAAATGTTTCCAAGAACCGACAAAATCATCAATCGCTAATAACATATGGATGGGTATTCCATGTTCTTCTCTGAAACTTTCCGCCAAGTATGGGCAAACATTATTTCTCTCTTTGATACCAGTTTTAAAACGAACTTGTTCTTTTGGACAAGATAACAGATTAAAAATCACTGACTGTTCTTCTTTTTCTTCATAGTTTCATTTTGTTACGCGCCAGAAAATCCCACAACAAAGCCCTGGGTTTACATTAGTTAGGAAGGAGCAGATACCATCTGCGAAATCTATAAAAACTAACAATACATGACATAAAGTCTAATTAAGTTATTATTCCAAACTGCAAAGTTCTGCATTGTCGCTTCCTACCCTTCGATTTGAAATAGTGGTATTTAGAAGGAAAAATAGAACATAATTTATCAGAAAGGGGCATTTATAGTCCGAATACATTAGTTGAGCCTATATTGGATCTTAAATACAAATCTAGAACCCGGACTTACAACCCAAATTTTGTTTTTGTTAACAAGATGATGGGTGTATGTGGAGCTTCTAACCAGAGAGGCTTTAGATGTGGGATTTTATGGCATATATTCATTTGAAGACACAACTCATTTGTTTGTTATGTCAGCTTTATGTTTGCTTTCACTGATTGGTTGACAACTCATGGGCCTCCTTGCTTTTAATGCATTGTGGCCTCCACTCATCTGATTGGTTCAACTTTTCTAGTAATAATGTCTTCTGTTTAAATATGAAATACTGTATATACATTACATTAGGCATTTCTGAATGGTGAAGTATCAGCATGTGCCAAACATTTTGTTACAAAAACAAAACAAGTTGTCAGTTACTTGAAATAGATAACAAATTTTCAATAGTTTAGATAAAATTTCAAGAAAATCTAAAAACTTCAATATTTAAAAAGAATTTAAAACAACATCTAAACAACTGCTATTGCATTTCAAAAACTAAGAATCAGTCTTCAAAAACTAAATATTGACATTAGATAGGTGTTAGTCCTCAGCAAACAAACCAAAAGAGTCCATTCCTCTGAACTGATATTTCAATGACTGTATAATAGCATCAACACTGTTCACAAAGTTCATTACTATTTTTGATGTCATCATAACTTCTTTCATAACTTCTCGAACAGCTTTTCTAAACCGTCTTTCCTTCCCGAGTTCCCTGACATCACAGAGTATTTGTTTCATGTCTTTCACTAGCCTAAATGATAATTGTTGCAGATCCTTGACAACATTTACAGCTAAGTCACTGATAACTTCGTGAATAACCTCCAGGGTGACAGCTCTAGATAGCTCTTCAACTGTCCTATGGATAACTTCTTTGGTTACATGTACAATGGCCTGCAGGGGGATTTTCTAGGATGAACAACAAAAACCCCACATCGGTATTATATACTCTTGTTTAACAGTCAATTTATGCTCTGCTTCCAAGGAAATAAAAAGAAAGTGGGGCTTGATTCAAAAGTTAAGAAATACAATTTAATATAAACATTTACAGTGTATAGTTTCAACTAGCATAATTATAATTAATATGTATAATTACATCTTGTATAAAACATTAATTTACAGTTTGGCAGATTCTGTATATTAAGTAATATAACTATGAAGCAGTTATTTTAAAAGGTAAGAATAATTTTAGTTTTAGTATAAAATGCGACTCTAGCTATTAAAATTTATATACATTAGGTCGTACATTGAATGCTCAAAGACTATTTATTAAACATTTTTTAATTTCAACTTATTGACATTTATATTCATTTAACTGGTAGCACAGTCACATAAATAAATATGATTAACATTACAAAGTTCTTGGACGTTGTATTACAAACATTTTAACAGCATTTCTTTGCAAGGTACTATTAATAATTTGTACTAAAGGAGAGTTTTAATATATTTTAAACTAAAAATTACTCTCACATGTATGCATTAAAACAATCTTCTTGATCATTTAAGTATTTAAATTGACTCAGTTACTAAGGCTGTGTTGACACTCAAGGTGCCCGAGCATGGTGCCTGAGTATGATATTGATTAATGCTGAACCCTAGTGTGAACACACCACCTTTTTCTGAATTGCCCAGGCCAAAACTCTGGCACAGTGCCCGTACCTGAGTACAAGGTCTCAACCTTCGAGAGCCATCTATTCGGGCACGCAAGTGATGTTGTTTTCTTGGGTACCAAGTGTCTGAACACAGCACCATTTTGTGCCAGTGCCCAGGCCAATACTCTGGCACAGTGCCCGTACCCCAGTATAAGGTATCAACCCATAAGTAAATATGTTGATTTCTTGGGTACCCAGTGTGTGAACACAGCCCAAAACTCGAAGGTTGCACACACCAAGAATCACATTAGCCAAAAGTGGAAAAAGTTTACTGACCTCTTTGTACAGGCCACTTTCAATGCTTTCCAGCTTTACTGGTCCACTGGGCCTCATGGTTTCCATGGCGACACCTGTCAGATTTCGCTTCTGCAAAAAAAGAAACAAACAAAAGAAAATATTTTCTAGTGACAGTTCCCTGTTTTTTAAGGATAACTTAATTTTTGATAAAAATCCACTTGATATGCCAGCATAGAACATATTACGAATAACTAAATAAAATTGACAAAAACTTGTCAAGATAATTTGAGAAAAAGGGCAAAACATTAAAATGCTTTAAGCCCTCTAAAATCTGTTATAAAAACGCACTTACAGAAACAACAATTATAGACATTAGCATAGATAACATAGACTCGAGTAGGAGATGGCTTGACGGGACGGCCATTTGCTGACCTTGAGGCCCAGTCACTCATTTCGGTGTATGCCAACCGGCAGCAAAATTGGAACATTTGGCAGACAAGCAACAGGAACTAATGTTTTTGACCTTTTTTTTTCAAAATAATTTTTTTTTATTTTTACCTAGAAGCCAGCTAGCTTTAAGTACATATTCAAAAAAGTGATTACACAGCTCTGAAAATAAAACAGGTTGTAAACCAAGATAGAGTCCTTACATTCTTGTTTCCAAGTGCAATGAAGAGTTGGTACATCAGCCTGGTTGTGGCACCATGGTTCTCATTCATTACTGCACGAGCCTTTAGGAGAGAAATTGGAACTGAAACTTATTTTTAAAATATGTTACATTGAATTAACTTTAATAGGCTAAGGTAACACTTACCAAAAAATTCATACTTTACACCTATATTCTCAGATATTTGTGATTAATCAACTAACACATAAGCAGATTTGTAAAACTCTTCCACTCTCCAAGATTCTTGAACAAAATGATATACAATTGCTTTTATACAGGATTTTGTCAATCACTTCAAAAATTGCATTGTAGGTCTGCCTAAATTTTTACAAAATCATGTTAGTAAGACAAGGGCTAAGTCTGATTCTGTGTATTCAAATTAGAAAAAAAAGTAATGGATAGAGAACATGAGTTTACATCTAATCAAATCCCAAAACTATACTAACCTTACACATTTAAACGTGTATACATGTACAGACAAAGCTTAATATAACATTGATCGATTCTATAAAAAAAACAAATCAATACTGCAGCTTATCTCAGTTTTAGTGCAAAAGGCTGAGTATTCAGTACACTGCAAGCAGAGATCTCTCATGTTCCCATGAAAAGGACAAAAGTGGAGATATGAGATCTTTGCTCACAAGGTAAATATTCAGCCACTGCCAGGGGGATGGATGCATTTCATGACGAGCTTTAGCCGCAAAAAAAATTCTCAGCATGCGATCGTCAAATGTGTTATGTTATGTCAATCATTTTTCAACGAGGAGCTAATTGTATTGACATCTGTGTCATCGAGACGTCATCTATACTTAGATTATGTATTACAATAGCTGTACAGCACACCAGATGCCAGGAAATCCCAGAAGTTCGACCGCGAGCTTGAAAAATAATTAAAAATAAATAAAGTGAGTAAAAAATTGCGTTGAGTGTTTATTTTTGCCTTTAAGTTTTGGAACGAAAGAATACTAACACAACACAAATCTAATGCCGATTTGATAATAGTAAACGTAAACAACACCGGCTCAGGGCTGTAATCAGATTTCAAAACATATGTAGCTGCTTGTGATACCCCTCAGTTTAAGAGTTAAAGAAAACCACTTAGCCTAAGGCTGTTTAAAGCAGTTTCAAAAACCCATGCGAACAAGAATTTTCGGGCCGCAACTGAGCCGATAAATTTACCGTGTAAACTTAATAAACCCCCCAAACTAGCCTGGCATGGCCGGTCACGTACTACGTACGTACTGAAAATAACCGAGAACATCGGGTTCGGCTAGCTTGAACCCAAAGTGTCGACACTGCCGTTCTCGTGAACAAAGCTTTTCGATGCCACCACTTAGCAAACGAATTCATTCGCGCGCTTTGTTAAGTCTAACCGCCTCCTGTAACATGAGAGCTAAGCGTGCTTGGCACCAGACTTCCTGTCCAATACGTAAAATTGTTTACATGATATCTGCATGGTGTTAAAAAAGTTAAAATGTCACTAAATTAATGATGGATAACTTGAGCGCGAAAGTCCATTGATCGCCTCCCGATCATCTCTGTCTCTGGTCACTTTTGCGAGTCACCGGCCAAAATCTCGACCCTGGAAAGCACTGGTATGTTCTAACATCGCCTCTTTGTGGTATGAAACCAAACCGATTCGCCAAAAATGAATTTTTTCAACGATTTCCAGAGGAAATACGGTCAGTGCCACCAGCCGATCTGAAGCCCGCCAAGCGAGGTTGCTCTTTCAATACGCAGCCATCAAAACTTCTTTTTGTGTCTTCGTTTGGTCTTTTGGCTTCTTCGACAGCGGGATCTTGCTGCCGATAGTTTCGTGAGATCGTCAAAATTTGTACCTGCTCTCAAAGCGGTAAATCAACTCGCTCTAGACGACTGTGAATGTGAGCCATCATGCAGTTTAGGCGGGAAAAGCTTCGAGTTCAAGTCGGTTCCTGGCTCCCGCGAAATTGAAATCTTCAGTTAAAAATCGACGAGTTAGAGTCGCAAATTGAAGAACTCGAGAAGAAAAAGAGCATCTAAGTTCTTTTGTATCATTTTCCACCCCTTTGGCGACGTCTTCTCCATCGCACTGCTCAAATGAGAGCAGCAACAGTACCCACAGTAGCACCAGGAGACATTGAGAAGCCCCTCAAGAAATGGGCCTGCAACTGTTGGTAAATATCAAGTGGAGATACTGCAACATGGATAAGCACAGAAAAGGTCTTATGCTGTAGATTCTCAGGTGGGGTGGACATGCATAAAAGATTCCAGAGTTCCTAAATAGAATACTGTACTATCATGGGTGATACCTGATAGTTAAGTTAATTTGCCATCGCATTAACCAAAAGTATTGATGTACATATCATTGATGTCAATTAACCATTTTATGCTTTGCTTGCAATGTTCTGTAATATACTACCAGGAAGTGCTTCGAAACGTTGATAGAGTAAAAAACACATGGCCGCCTTCTTGGTTTTCGTAAAAAGTAAAATTTTGGCAAAAAGCGTGACACCATTGACGCAAAATTTTTCAGCAGCTTTATTCTCTAACAAAGTTTGAGAAAAGTCACCAGATTTGCATGGTGGTTATTCCGTGAATATAAAGAAATTTGACAAAGTTCTCGACTGTTGAAAACAGCACGGCCACTCCCCTTGCAAAGTCGATCGAAGGACATGCGGAAAAGCACGCCAAATGTTGGTGACGTCAGATAAACCCACAAACCCTTGCGAAAATATTGCCACAAACCCGTACGGGCGAGTGGATCCGGATAAAGATCAACATATACAGAAGGACAAAAACCTTCAAGATAGCAATATATTTCGCTGTCTCACTCCGTTCGGCACCAAAAATACTTTTAGTGTACATATTCCAATTTTAATTAAAGTTTTAATTACTTGCATCGTTGAAGCATTATATAACTTGAAGTCATTTATATCTCAACAAGGAAGCATATCGGATACATCAAAAAGTCAGAAAGTGGGGTTTATGAATGACGGGTATCTTTTTGCTTCTTAAAATCCCCAATACAAGTACTCCGGTGTTAATTTTAGTTGATGACTTAATACCTCAGTCACGAGATAAACAGCATCCGACGTAGTTCAGGAGGATATGGTCAGTTGTTGAAGCGACAGTCGCTTTTCGTAAACAGCTCTGAATAGCTTGAATCTTTCAAATTTACGGCTTTCTTCTGCGCTCCACACGAAAATATCTTAACTTTATCAGTATTACCCTATAAATGCTACGAATCCCTATTCATATATACACTAAAACTTTGTTGTAGTATCGTGAGTATACAAAGACGTTTTCAAAACCCTTAAAAACAACAATATTTATAGTCGGCATGTCTAGTATAAAAGCAAGCCAAAGATTCCTCAGTCTAAGCTAGTACAAAAAACCCAAATATTTGCTTCAGAGCTTAAACACGCTGCAACACCTTATAGCTTAATACAGTCAACGTCGTTTTATCAAGTAACATGTTTTGTAATTCGATGGAGTCAGTATTTTTTAAGAATTTAAAAAGATCGGATAAATGTTTTTTTTTCCTCAGAAACAACTCGTTTTGTCGTTTCTGATATTTACGATGTGCATTTAATGTCCACAATATGTAGATCAGGGCTTGGTGCCCGATAGGTGTGGAAAGAGTTACAAGCAAAACTTCACCGGTGAAAGCAAGATTAACGCAGAAGTTGAAGTTTATCGACCTATGATACTGTCAGAGCCATTACAGAGAAGCATATGAATACGTCTTCTTTGGAATAATAAAACTATTTCGCTTGTAAACACCGGTTGGCAGTCATGCTCCAAAATGATACTTCCTGCATAAATGCATTACTGAATACAATTGTTTCATTCACTCAAATCCTAGGTCGGTATAATA
The DNA here is from genome assembly GCA_025403605.1 of Parazoanthus darwini. Classification (NCBI taxonomy): domain Eukaryota; kingdom Metazoa; phylum Cnidaria; class Anthozoa; order Zoantharia; family Parazoanthidae; genus Parazoanthus; species Parazoanthus darwini. The sequence continues at coordinate 10,353 of JAOBYF010057899.1, forward strand.
AGTTAACGTCACATATTACGATGACAATAGAACGAGACATGTTCTCTAACATCGACAATGAAAATAGGACTGATAAGGAGTAATTATTTGTTGATGAACATGTATTCAAAAAAGTCTTTATGAACGGGCCGAAACCGACGAAACCAACTTACCTGCGGAGAAAGCAAAAATCACAAGAATGCTTGTGTATATGACTGTGGAGATCATTGTAGGCTTCTGTCTTTCTGTGCAAACCAAAGGCGAATAGAAAACGATACACAGTGCTGCTGTTGGAGCCACGGCCTTCAAGCAAATGATTCGTGATCAGTATTATTTCCGCGTAGTAATGTGTTAATTAAGGGCGTTGTTAATAATAGGATACCAATGACAAAGACACTTCACACTGTCAGTCTTCTTGGCCTCGTTACCTCTAGGTTCAGAAAATTTAAATGTTAATCGTGTGCATAAACAGCATATTGATGCGGAATGGCTAAGAGCACTGTAGGTTTAAGGAAATTAAGCGCAGAAAAAAAGGAAATTGGATACACATTTCCTGTGGCGCAAAACATTATGTTTGGCATTAAAAATTAAAATAAGAAGAGTTTTTTCAAAAAAATATTGAGCAATTTCGAGCAAAAATGCTTAGAACGTAGCGACTAGACACTGGGTGCTTGGCTTGTCGTGTGTACTTTGTCAAGTGGCGGGAAAATATTTTCACGCGCGCAATTCTTTGTCGTTTTTGACTGTTTGAACAAAACATCAAGTTCAAAGTAGAATTCGTCTTCTGTATCTTTACTTTGGTTTCATCTGCTGCATGTTTATCTGTTCAAGATTTGTTGAATAAATTTACTTGTCGAATGTTTTCATGTGAATTATTAAAAGGAAATGATATCGTTTTTCTCGTGAATTTGGAATTGGAATAAATTTGAACTCGTTGGTTTTCAAAAAGCTCAAATAGGCGCATACAATTTGGAATTTTTTAAAAACCCATCCGTTTTAACTACTCCATTTAATTTCAAATTAATGAAGTTCACATTAGAGGGCAAAGCGAAAGTAATACTGTATCAGTTATTGACAAGTAATAACCGAGACCCTTGGGAATATTCCGGTCATATCCAAAGCAGCCATTGCATTGACGTGACACAACCACTAAGTTTGCTAGCAACCTGCGTATTCTTTTTGTTCTTATACCGTTAAAACTCAAATAGGCTTCCCTTTCTCAAAATAAGCGTCCTGGGTTGAGAACTGCTTCCTCCCCCCCCCCTCCTCCCTTCCCTCTTGAAATCATGAAGCACAAATTGACAACGACGCCCGCCAAACGTTGTTGATGTATATAAAAAAGGCGTGTATTGGCCTACATCGCCCATAATTTGCTCTGTCTAGCTGTTTTGCCATTTTTCTATCCTTATATGGTAGGTTAAACCTGTTTTCTTTTATACCTTTTCAATTAACTTTATCAGTCCTTAGTCAAAATAATTTAGTTAATAAAGAAATGACAGGACAGCATCATTCTGTTTCCTGATAGAAACCTCTCCTTGAAATTGTTAAAATGCTTCGATATTACAAAATAGAAAATAAGAAAAACTTAAAATAAAAAGGAAATATTGGTCCAGCTTGACTTTGGAATGTGCCTTTCGACGCCTTTGTGCTATAAGAAAACACGAGACGATTAAGGGGTTGTAAATCACGAGCTCTTTTATTTGTTCTATTACTATTAATTTAATTTCCTTTTAGACAAACGGCCAAAAAAGTTTGATCATGCGTCCAGGGGGTGTTAACACGGAAACGGAGGACTGTTTTGAGTAAGAATTGTGAAATCTTAACAATTAACTATATTGTGTTGGCGACGCCACCCGGAACAATACGCAAAGCAAATTCCAGCACGCGCCTGAATCTCATCGTAAACAAGTTAAGTATGTGTCAGAGCGCGAGCAGGTTTCTAGCTCGGGGCCGCAAGACGTATTGGGGGAGGGGGAAGCATTGTGCTTAATCAAGTTATTAAACGTCTTGTTTCGGAAAAAGCCTTTTTAAAAATTTCAAGGGAAATCGTACAAGAATTCGAAAAATTTTCCT
>JAOBYF010058010.1:0-12403 GCA_025403605.1 Parazoanthus darwini
TAGCTTTTAGATTCTTAAACTCAAATGGTGTGTTCAGAAATTTCTGCTGGTTAGTCAATACACCTATTTCTAATGTAAATTTCTGCTAGATCCTCCCCTCATGGGGGCTAAAAGCGAAATTATATTAACTTGAACGAGTAATGGCTTTTGGCCCCCACAAGAGAACTAATCTACAGTAGCAAAAAAAAATTGTGCAAGAAAAATGCTGTATTGTCACTTTCTGAATTTTTTTTTATTGAGAAAATTATTGTTACCAGTAGTTAGTGTAGCAATTTTTGTTTCTCATTTTTTCCCAAGGTACAGTAGCCTGAAATGAATAAAATTATAGCTGTATGCATTAACCTCCGACAGGTGTTAATGTATTTAACAAATACTGAAAATCTACTCTGCAGAACTTGAAGTATAAATTTTTATCATTGAAGTGCATTTTAAAACATTTTGTCAATGAGTAATTTTCAAACAAATTTAGACCATTTTCTTATATACCAGCAAAAAAATAAGAATCCAAAAATCCAAAATCGCAAATTCGTAACATCATAATTATGACACCTTACAAGCAATTACTGGTAAGTGAATCTAGAAAATGTATTTCAATTACGCATACTATAATTATGAGACTGCACCATAGTAAATGTCAGTAATAAAACACATACTAATTATTTTTTTAACTTGATCCCAGCCCATACATTCTAAAAGCATACAGCAAGGACTGATTATTATAAATACCTTTTCTTTGCCAAAACACTGCCTCCTTGTTTTTGCCTCGCTTATACCACTGAGAAAATAAGAAGTGGCCAACTGTACGAGAAAGTTAAATTAAAAGTGAAAAATGTTTCATGTAAGGGTCCCTTCTTTTGCATGCTTCAATTTGAAAAGAGCCTGTGACGTATGTGTAGCATATCTTTTTGGCACCAACAGTCCATCCATTTTGATCATCTTGAGTTTTTGTCTGATTCCTAGTCAGTGAGTTTGATTCCTTCAAAATCATCTTAGATTTACATGTACATGGTTAATGCAGTCTTCTGAACTGCTACTAACAATAAAAGTAATAAGAAATTGGGCATTATTTGTTCTTTCGCAAACAATTCCAATGATGAAAAAGTCCTTGTGGTCAAACATGAGAATCGATGTAAAACTGCAGAACAACACTTATTTGGCATCAAGAGTATATAATTACATGTGTGGATACTTGTAAAGAATTTTTGTTGTCATTGTGATACAAACTACAGTATTTGAGCAATGTTGACCTTTAGTTGTGTATTTTACCTGGCTTGTAGGTGCAAGAATTATTTCACTATGAAGTGGAGAACACCAAGGCTTTGATTATGAGAGTTGGAATGGTAAACATAAATTTTATAAGTTTTGTTTTTTTATTGTTCACATGTTTCTGTTGTTGTACAAGGTTTCCCATGTAAATGAAAGGGCAAAGACCGAAATTACTAAAGGCAAGAGAAAAGTTGTAAATTTGGTATTGGAACAGGGAAACTATAATTATTATGTTCTTGCTTTAAAGTCAGGGAATTTCATATTTAGGCTGGCATAAGCTCATGTTTTGATTTATGTTTTGAACAAGCCATCATTTTCGCCTAAAGAGAATGCCAACTCTCACATTAGATAAAATCAGTGTAAAAAGTCAGGGTATGTATTTTATCCCAATATGTAACAACCTTGGTGTAGAACGTTTTATAAATAAGTGTTAAGAGACATTCTCGGTAATGAACTATGATGTCTAGACTGGGCAAATACAAGAAAAGAAGTTTTCAATTTAAGCAGCAACTTGTATTGAAAAGCATAGTTTTCGTATCAGTTTTCTAGTTAAAACTAGTTTCTGTGCCTAAAAAACATGCTTCCTCTTTTCGCCTTCTTTTTTTCTACCTCCCAACCTTCCTTTTTTCCGCTTTCTTATTTCCACCTCCCACCCTTCCCTTTTCCCATGTTCTACCTCCCACCTTTCCTGTTTCTCACCCTCTATTTTCATTCACCTACCCTTCCCTTTTTCTACTTTCTACTTTCTTCTTCCCACCCATCCTTTCCTGCCTTCTACTTTCTACCACCATCCAACCCTTTCTCACCCTCTAATTTCCTCCTCCTACTCTTTCCTTTCCTCACCTTCTATTTTAAATCTCCCACTCTTTCCTTTTCCCAGTTTCCTCTTTCCACCTCCCACCCTTCCTTAATCCTACAACTTTCTACCTCCAACCATTCCTTTTTCCAATTTTCTACTTTCCACCTCCCACTCATCCCTTTTTCCTTTCTTTTTCTCGTTTCCCACTTTCTTATTCTACATGTACCTCCCAACTTTCCCTGTCAGTCCCACTTCCTGCTTTCCATGACCCACCCTTTCCCTCATTTTAGTTCATATTGCTTTCAGTTATTTTTTTCCGTTTTTTCTCCACTGCAGTCCTTTTTGACTACTCTTGCTATTCTTTTTTCCTAGCTTGCCAACATTTTTGCATAACTTGCGGTGGATGCCTCCTTATTTTTCCCTTTAACTTCTTTTTTCCACCTCCCACCTTTTACTACCACTTGCTACAACTTATACTGTGACATCTTTTTTATTTTCTGCAACTTTCTGCTGTTTCCAAGGTCTAAGTGTTACAAAAGCGAGCTAAGTTCCCCCCCCCCTTTTTTATGGACCCAAGAAAATCCTGAAATTTTGCTTGTTGGTTCATAATCCAGAGTATTTTTGTCCTTAAAAATTGGCTTTACTGTTTCAAAACATAAACTTCATTTGTCAAGAACCCCAACGAAAACTGTTCATCATAATTGGCTTTACTGCAAAATAGAACAACTAAAGAAACATCGTCGATGGAAAAAAAATCACCAAATTTGGTATGTTTTTCTTTAAAAAGTGGTTTGTGTGTCAATCTTCCTCCAGGTATGTCCTAATAAGTTGGTTATTCCAATAAAAGTAGCAACCAAAAAGGAAGTCATTGCATATTAGAAACATGTTAGGATCTCTTGGCATCTGAAACTTGTTTCAAAAAATGTTTAACCTCAAGAGTTTGCTTTTAAAGGATTTCAGTTTTGGAATTGTCGGAAAAAAGGATTGTCTTTCCTGATGTTGTTTGTGAAAGAAATACACAGAACATGAAAACTGTTAGCACCTAGCCTCACACTGTCATTGGAAATGGTTGATGCTTTTGAATCACAACTTCTACAGTGCAATAATTTGTTGTTGCAGCAAGAGTTTCTTCTCAGTGGCCCAACATGCATTCTGGGAATGTTTGTAACATCTGAAGGCACTTCCGAGCGTGCTCCGATCAGCTGGACTGATGGACTGCAGGCTCTTGGATTCTCGTTTCCTTATGTTATTGTTCTGGGGAACAACTCTCTTGTTGTCCACAGGTAAGTATTTGCCATGTAGCGCTAAATCTCTTGTGGATGTTGCGGAGAGAATGGCTGCTGTTTTATGAATCAAATCAGTCAGGAATCAATGAAATGATGGAAAGAAGGGGTTAGGATTAAGAACAGAGTTAAGGTTAGGGTTAAAATTACGGTTAAGTAATGTTCATTTGTTTAAAACACATATGTATGTTTACATGTCCTTCAACAAATAATAGACCATATTCATAAATGGCGGTCATTTTAGTATGCTTTTGTCTCTATTTAAATAAGCCTCACTAGCCTCGTTCAGGTTAAAGTATTCTTTTGATTTTTTGACTTAAGAACGAGGCTAGTGAGGCTAATGTAAATAAAAACAAAAGAATATTAAAATAGCCGCAATTTATGAATGGGGTCTATACCCTGTAGCAATCAAGGCTTTTTACAATGTACATGTACAAAACAAACCCGGCTAGCTTATTACACACTTAACCCCAACCCTAAAATGTTTAATTCAAATGTACTAACCGTAAATGTAACATTTTCTTCTTACAAGTCAACTTGTTGACAACATGTAGTTTGACTCATAAAACAACAGTCTTCCCTTTCATCTGTATTTGAATCTTTATTTGTATTTATTCAGTACTGGGATCAGTTAATTGCACACACATAGTTTTCTCCCAGACAGCGACTAGTTCGTTTTTTTTTTGAATACTTCATCATATTAACGTAATTGTGTTTTTAATCTGTAGCATTATTGGACAAGATCAGAAGCCATTAAAGCAAACTATCTCTTTTAAGGTAACTATAAGTTATAACAGAACTTACGACTTTCATGCTAAAGATAATTTTCTGAAATGAGAAATGTCCACACTTTCAAACTATATGACAAAGAAGTGTTTGTTTTGTGATGAATATATATATTTCCTAAAATATTGCAACTTTTTACCAGCTCTTTAAGACTATTAAAACAAGAACATTTCAAAACTAGCTAAATCAAAACTGAAATGTTCTGTGTTTCTTACTCCTGCTAAAATAGGTTTACTGTAGCTTGGCGATAACTCAGTTAAATTTTATTTTAATTCCACTAGACAACGGAAGAAATACAGTAGTTTTGTCTAAAAAAACCTTTTGTGCTCTATGTGTACTCGGACCATACCAGTGTTTGTACTTTCTTTATTATATACAGGGGTGCCAATATCCCTGAAAGTCCACAATTTCTAAATTTAAGACCTGGACATGACAACCGTGACTGTTGCTTATTCTTTTCCAGTTTTCAGTCACAGGACTGACTCCCTTCGTCGCTTATTAAGCCATTGTATTTGCTCTCGTTATAACCTTGAAGTTTGTTTGATATTACAATTTTGAACACATTACTTGCATAGAATTTCGAACGAGTTTGATTTCGGACAAAGAAAGGTGTCCGAAAATAAAACCGTCCAAAAATTTTAAACGTCCGATTTTAAAGCATCCGAAAGTTTACCATACAGTAAAAAATACGTGTATCTTCTGGGGTAACTCCATTACACGGACGTCTAAGCCTAAGGCCAATATACATGATATAGCTAAAAATTGGATGTAACTTCGCTCAGATGTAGAACTTTTTTTATTGAAAAGGAAACTTCGGTTTCTTTAACACAAAAATAAAATTAGTAAAACACAGAGTCATTGTCTTTGAAAATAGACCAGTGATAATTATTGAACCAGAAGATCCTTTTGAAGATCTTGTGTAGATCTTAAAACAATTTTGAGCTTGAAAGTTAAAACTGAATTCTAGTTAAGGTACTCGGCTAGAAACATGCTGATAAGCGTGATTAATGTTGTGTTGTTTTCTCGATGCGTTGGTATGCTTGTAAACCTTAAAGTTACAGTAAAACTGTTACTTTTACCACTTTAGTTTAAGTCTTAATCTTCTTTTGCGACGCAAATTACCTTTGGTATGTTTCAAATGTCCCAAATGAGGTAAAATGTGTCTGAAAATAACTCGTCCAAAGTAAAACGTTCTAACAATTAGCCTTCGAGTTTTTTTATGTAGCCGCATTTGATTAAGTTGAATATGTACTGAGTAAACTGTGAGAGATATTATCAGCTGAAGGACAGGTCGGAGGTCACTTGAACAGTGTATGGTTGTCTTTTCTCTTGGTCTAAAATGTTGCAGTTGCTTTATAAGGAAGAGTCAGGTAAATTTGTTTGAGTTTTAAAATCCATGAAATGGGAAACTTAAAGTTATATGTTCACATAGTGGAAGTTACATTGTGGCAAATTGTACCTTCTTCATCTATATATGTTAATGAATGAACTGTGAACCCAAGCGTGGGATGAAGAGGTTCAGGAAAAATATATGAGATGATTAAGTGACTTGATACCAAACTGTGATAACAGAATACGGTTACAGTACTAGATTTGTTAATGATATTAAGAACCACATACAGCATGTTGAGAGTCTGTGCGTGTTCTGCTGACTTGTTCTTTTTAAAAACCGATTTCCAGGGTGGCAAATCTTTGCTTAACTATGAAGGAGGGCGGGTGTTCGTTGCTGCGCAGAAGGAAGTATACTGTCTAGTACAGCTTCCGTTTGAAAAACAGGTAACTCCTTACCGGCTACTACACAGACAAACAGTCAAACAGACAGACAGACAGAAAGGCAGACAGAAAGACAGACAGGTAGGTAGACAGACAGACAAACAAACAAACAAACAGACAGACAGACAGTCAGACAGACAGACAGGCAGACAAAAGTGAGGGGGTAACCAGTAAGGTTTGGCCGCTGAGCACTAACGGACAGATATAATGATATGAACGTGAAATATAAAGTGCTCTCCAAATATCCCAAGATACCTTCTGAGCGAAAGCCCTAGAAAGGAGATGGGCCCACACAGCGGCCAAACCTTATATATCAGACAGACAGACAGACAGACAAGCAAACATGCAGACAGATGGATAAATGGACAGTCTAGAATACCTAGTCACTTGAGCAGAGCCTAAACAAGAAATTGGTAGTGTTCAGCTGGTAGAAGAACAAAGGGGCGGGTAAACAGACGATCAGACCAGTTTTGATAAGTAAGACAGGTGACAAGTGGACAGTCAAGAAGGTTAGTCACTTGATGGACAAAGCCCAAACAGGAAACAGGCAGTGTACAGGCCGCTAGATAAACTATGAGTGTGACAGCCAGATGGACGGTCTATGGATGTGCAGAAAGAGAGAGAGATAAGTGAAGTTGGAGGTGAGATAGAAAAATAGTCAAACAAGCAGACAGATAGGGAGACAATGAGCTGTCATTTTTTTTTGTCTTTTCACAGTATGTCTTTGAACTTTTTCGAAGCTTTTCAACAGAAAGCGAACAGATTGTTCTGATGCAATATTACTTAATCTCATTTCATGGTTCTTGTTTGAAATCACTGCACTATGAAGTATTTACCAAACGCTAGAGTAATACGTGCGAGTAATAACCCAGTTTTACGCTTTTGGGGCCTAAGGTTGAACTGTTGTTAAATGAGAAGAGGGTTAATGAAGCTCTCCAGCTGGCTCAAGTTGCTATGGAAACATCGCTAAGATCACAACCTGATGATAAGGTGAGTGGGTTTGCTCTTGGTCACGGGGAAGCTATGAAAGGGATTTAGAGAAACAAGTTAATTTGAAGAACAATATCTTAAGTGATTTCAGGTAAACGGACTTTACAAGAATACGACCAACAAGTGTGTAAGCTTGTTGAGTGGCGGAGTACCCTCCCGGCTGGAAATGCTCTGGAATACTAGCTCCTTTTGAAAGGACTCTTTCACGGTTTTCGCATGCTTAGCTACAACACCTACAGACAGTTACTGTTGAGATACCATTCTTAAGATTGTCAGGAGAAAAGTGGTACGGATGGCCTGTCGATGGCTAGTCTGTTTTAGGTGGTATCTAAGTTGGGCGAGTGCCTATGTGGCAGACTGACTAAGTTTCTGGATGGGGGAACCATTTAAAGGTTTGTCAATAATAATTTGTGGAGAGAAATGGGGCCTGGGATTAAAGCTGCAGCCTCTCTCCAGTTACAAAGGCCATCAAACATCATGTGGCTTCTATCAAAACTCAGGCTGCTAAAACCAACGGATTACGGAGAAGAATATGACTTATGGCTATGTCCTTTCAAATAGTATTATTTCACAGTAATATTTCACTTGTTACTTAGACTCCTGAGCTATCGTCACTTTCTAGGCCATCAGAAAGAAGATGTTTATAGGGGTAACTGAAATAGTACGTGCAGGACTTGTAACTTGACGCCTTTGTAACTACGTTTAAACTTTGTCTTTGTTCTGTCAAAATTTATATCAGATTTTGGTCGAAGGATACAAGAGTTCCAAAATGTATGAATGAAGCTGGATTTGAGACTGGTGTATATCGTGTTGTAATGAACAGAAACTCTCTTTCGAGAAACTGTCACAGAGCAGTTCACTTCAACTCCTAGTGAAGTTGCTCTGAAGGCAACTCATCGGAAAGTACATCAAGCCAAGCTGCCATCTTGCCACAGCTTTTCTGACCATTAACAAGTCATTTACTGCTGCAACGCTGACGGAAACTTTTCAGTTGCCAAAACTGTAATATTATCATCCTTTTATGGCACTTCTCTAGTTCCCCATATCGTAACTTTACTTTTTTACTCAAGATAACATAAACTCTTTATATCTAACACTTGGTTCGCCAAGGTAAAGGTTAAATATTCTTTGTATGTGATCGAATCGAAATACCTGAGATATATATATCATGATTACCGTTGAGCTCGAACTACTCTTGTTCAACTGTGTCCACGATGATGCATTTCCCTGGAATGAAGAAGACCGCTGACACAGACTATTGTCTAAATGCAAGTAGAGAGGAGATTGGTTTAAATCCAATTTAAGATAACGTATGGGAAGCTGCTTGCCTGAGATAACGAATGTATGCAAAGTGCAGAGGAGAATGTTTAATGACTGACTGTGCATAACTAAAATTTATTGGCACTGAAAATGTCTAAATAACATAATTCCTTCACCCCTAAGTGAGCCTATTATATAGGGTAAAGTTCACAGCAGTCCCCCAAAAAGAGCTTTGAAAATATGAAATATTGATTGTCCAGTAGTTTGTAACAAATCATCTAACATATCTAACATAATAGGTTTCTTAGAAATTGTAAAGTTACTAGCTCAGGTTCTCAACAGTTTCAACCTGTAGCTGATAATAACTCAAGATTTGTCCATCCAATCACTTCAGATCCTCAAAAGAGTTCACCAGCAAGCAGGCTTCATCTATCTCTCCCGAGGCCTTTTTCCTGAAGCAGCCGATTTAATGAAGGAAGGAGGCCTGGACCCTAGGGAGGTATATAACTGTGAGATAATAGCGCCAGCTCGCAAGAGGATTTGAACACTTTCAACTTTTAATGACCTTTTAAGAGCTGAATCCAAACTCCTTTATGTTCAATCTTTGTTTTAGAATGTATATATTGACTTGCTTGTTTGTGTTTATCTACCTTAAATACATCTGATTCACCTTCCCACTAGCTTTAGCCCAGGCCCTGCTGGTAAAATGCCGCAGAAAAAAAACAGTACTTTTTTTTACTTTGTTCAATCAAACGCCAAAATCACATTTTTCGTAGTTTGACGTCATTTTTGATAACAGAAAATATAAGTTGGGCTTCAAAATGGATACAAATTCATACTTATTTTATATGATATTTACTATGTAGGAAAAACTATGCAAAGGTAAATCTAACTTATAATATATCCTGTAAGTATTATCTTTCATTTTTGCGCTTAAGTCTAATACTTAATGGGAACATGTGTAATCCACTTTCTCTTGTTTTTTTGTAATAGTTTTTTTTAACTGTTTTTCAACAGCTTATAGCCTTATTTCCATCTCTAATAACTTCAAAGTGGACATTTTTCCCATCAAAAGGTCTGCATGACATCAAGGATATGAATAAGATAAGTATGTATAACAACTTTAATCACTTCATGTGTCAGTGTTTGTGGTTTTTTTATGATTAATTGATTGTACAAATTGTGTTACTGATTACAATGGTGGAGTAGTCAGTGTGTCGACTCCTAACCTAAAGGTCATGTGTTCAAACCCGGCGTGACCACTTCTTGTGTCCTTGAGTAAGGCACTTTACTCGACTTGTTCTAGTCAGTTCAGCTGTGTGAGAGTAGCTTTCAATTGGGGGCTTACCTGTGTGGAATTACTGCCCTGTATAAGGAGGGTGGGGGGAGTCACAGACTCGGTAAAGGATTTAGTTTTGAGTAACTAGTATGCGCAAATCAAGTTCCAGCAAAGCTAGTTATAAACCATTTTCTAAATCGTGCGCAGAGCAACTTTTGCGCTCCAGTCGGCGGGCTACACGTATTGGAAACATGACATACGGTTTTAAGAAGGAAACAAGATCGATTGTTTTCCAAAGAAGGTAAATGATAAAACCTTAAAAACATGTGTGACAAAATGATGTAAACAGAGGTTGTGACCACCAGCCAAACCGTTACTTTGCTCTGCGCATAATTGAGAAAGTGCATGGCTTATTGACTTAAAGACTCTGTTTTTTCAAGAAATAGAATTCCTGCAACATTTGGCAAAACAAAAAAACCTTGCACTGAAAAAATTACCCCCCACCTCGAAAATTTCATGATTCTTAAGACTTTTTCCTGTTCTCGTTATTGCAGTGAAGGGAGATAAGATGTTTATGGCAGAGGCAAAGCAGTTCATCCTCGAGTACCTGGTAACTTTTAAAAATAAAACTCATATGTTAGTTAAGCTTTACAAAATGGCTGTGAGAATCTGTAGACCATGATTTCGGGTATAAACACTCCAGAAGAAAAGTGTAAGGGAAGTATATGAATGAGGCAAGGCAAGGCTGAGTTTTTCTTGCTTCTCGAGAGCTCTGCAACTTGTGAAGTGTTTATATCACAGGTTATAGATACAAGCAGCCAGTTTATAAAGGTTTTGTAAAATCGGAACTGAAAAAGTCTGGTATAGATACCACTTCTACCATCTTTTAACTATATCGTATTTGCCGCTGATTACAATGACTACAGACTCTTTTACTCAGCGTTAGCCTCGACTTGGTGTTGAATATACATAAGCACAAGCGAGAACGATATGAAAAGCGAGCCTCAAACAACTCACAGAGTTGTAAATAGCTCACAACTACATTGGTATTCATGAATATTTAACATCTAGTCGAGGCAAACGCTGAGTAAACGAGTCTGTAGTCATTGTTATCAGCGGCAACTACGAATATGAAACTGGACTATGCAGAGGGCCCGTTTAATTTGCCCCGTTTCATAAATGATAGTTCTTCACTTGCAAGAATTCTGAACGTTTAATTTCGGACGATCAATTTTCGAACACTTTTCCCATTTCAGACAAATTTCAGACAAATATTTTGGGCATTTTATTAAAACATACCAAAAGTAAATTAACACCCAAAATTAGGTGAATTAGACTGAAGCAAAATGTGTGAAAATGATAGTTTTAATGTATCCTCCAGGTTTTACAGATACACCGTCAATAAAATAACACAGTTTCATAAAACTGGACTCGTATCCAGAAATAAATAATGCAAAATACAAATGTATTTACTGTATGGTTTTGTCTTTATTAAAGAAACAAAAAAAAATGTACTTTTCCAGTGATAAAGGGGATGATATCTATGCAAATCCTAAATCGAATTCCAGCTGAATTTGCACAGATATCGTTATGCATTTATTTTTTTATGCATTTATTTGTTTGTTTGTTTTATTTATGGAGGAGATCTCTCACTTCAAAGGTTTTCAAAGAGGCCTTGCATAAAAAGCAACAAATTGCTTCATTGAACTGAAATTACATTATTGTTTATAAAATGAGTGAAATGTAAAAAGTAACTCAAAAACAATAAAATTTAAGTAAGACATTTATTTTACGTTTTCTCATAAATGAATTCTTTTGAAAAGTTTTCCAAAAGAACGCGGTATTTCATTGTAATTTGGCTTTTTTTACTTCTAACAGTATTTGGTATAAATGTATTCCTTATTTCGCCTTTTCTTTTTCAAATCAGTTTTTGTTTCCTCCATTGTTTGCCATTTCCATCATTCCCTGTTGAATCTTTTATTAACAACAAAGCAGTATCAATAGTAATTTCATTTTTTGCAATGACTTTCATATTCTGAATTTGATCTCTACAGGAACAGTGCAGAGGGGGGCCAGAGTATATCGCCTGTAAAGAGGTACGAAAAAAACTGAAGCATTAGTTACTGCGGGGAGACCTATATTAATTATGCCATGGATTAGCCAAGACCAATCTCAAGCATTTAGTTTGGTTACTGCACAATGCGTCAGACTCAATAAATACGAATATTATTATTTTTTCAATATCTTCCACTCTGCCGAAATTGTGGCGTTTTTCTACTGAGCATGTCCATGGATCATGGGATCCTGTAAGCGATCATGCCATAGTCCAACAGGTTTCACGTAATTATGGACTCGTATCGTGTCATCAGATATATCCGATGCACAAGTGCAACAAATGAAACCAGTTTAGAACCTGTTTGCAGAGTCTCGTTTCTGCCAAGTTTCTGGCAGGAAGCTCGTGCACACTCAACACAGAGACAATGAAATTTCGACAAAGCCTATTCGCTTTGGTCAAGCGGTCAAATACAGGCTTTGTTGGCAGGGTAATGGTAAAGGTTTCTAGTTCCTTGAGTGACCCGAAGACGTGCTCAGTAACAGGAGAGAGGTGGTCCTTTACATTATTCTTGTTATTATGTAAAATATAAAAAGGTTTACATGTAGCTGCTCCGATTAAAAATGTTTTTAAGATTTTTTAAGAAATCTTTTTGGGACACTTAAATCTTAAAAACATTTTTAACCGGAGCAACTATATATATAAACTCTTCTATATATTTAACATGCATCCACCGGTTACAGACACAGTATCGGCATTATTATTATTATTATTATTATTATTATTATTGTTGTTATTGTTATTATTGTTATTGCTATTGCTATTGTTATCGTTATCGTTATTGTTATTGTTATTGTTATTGTTATTGTTATTGTTATTGTTATTGTTATTGTTATTGTTATTGTTATTGTTAT
>JAOBYF010058120.1:0-12402 GCA_025403605.1 Parazoanthus darwini
AATGAAACTGATTGGAACTCAGAACAAAACGGAACTGAGTTGACCAATTTCATGATACACCCCAGTGACAATGACCAAAAACACTGGGTCGAGGCAAGAAAGCCCGAAATACAGCAACCGTATGAGAACTTGGACCTTGAACTTCGACTTAAAGTTTTTGTTTATGGCGGCTTGGGCATACTATTAAAGTGGTCTATGGAAGGAACGGAACTGAATATAAGGAACGGAACTAAGCAAAAGAAAAGAAAACAAGACAGACATACATTATATTGGTGTTTTTGTTAAATGATTCGAGAATCAAAGAAGTTGTCGTGAGTGCAAAGAATTTGCTTGTAGCTGATGAACTATAGAACCTAAGTGCAAACATTGAGTAACAAAATATTCAAGCTCACGATTTTAGCTAAAATGATAATTAATTTTAACAACTAACATTATTTTGAATTAAGAACTAACAGTACAAAAGATATTTTTTAACTCCATAACTAACGCATAGATCGTTAACCTCAATAAAAATCCTCAAACAAGTTACTGAAAACAATAATAAACTACCCAGGTAAACAAGCTGTATGCATGGCCTAAGACGTTTTAACTAACATAAAGTCCGAAATATGTTAATGAATGAACTTTTAATCTCAATAATATTTAGCAAGTCAGTGGGAACAGAAATGAAGTCCCGTCGTTGTTAACACGTTGTAGGGTCTGCGGTTTTATGGCACGTCTTTGCACTCAGCAGATTAATACAGTATACGGTAAATATGTACAGAAATAAATAAATAAATAGTTACAGTTGGACAAACCTTCCTTGGCGATGTCAAATATTTTCAAGTTGAAATCTAGCATGGCATGCATGCAAGATCATGCAGTCTTTAGACTTTTATAGAAAATCAACACGTGTGAGTAATGCAAGCTCATTTCTACATTGAATACTGCAAGTACGGGTTAACTACTCCGCTGGGGCTATTGGAACTTACTTTAGCTGTGACTCCTTTAAAACGGATTCGACCTTGAAAGTCCTGTTTATTGAGAGGTTCGTCGTTTGAACAATTTTTTTTCCCACTAAATTGTGACTGATCTAAAACCGAGTAACGCAGTCAGAGTTTAATGTTGATTGTTGGTATGTCAAGTTTTTGGTTTGATATGGAATTTTATGCAAAATGTCTTTGCTGGAAAAAATAAAATAGAGAAGATTTCAATGACTTAAATGTGAAGTAGAATCCTGGTTTGAAGTCGCCCCTAATTGCTCAGTTATAAAGTAACGACTTCATCTATAAAAGGGGACACGAAATATTAAAGTACTAGAACAATTTTGACGGCGGGTGTTAGAATTCTTTCCTTTTGCAAATGAAATTCAATAAATTTACTTAATTTTAGTGTTAATTTGTTAAATATATACTTTTGTGTTAGAGGTCCTTCTTAAAATTCACTTTTAATGATGGTTACCTTCTCTTAAAAACAGTGCAGTAAAATAAAACGTTAGTAACCTCTAACTGAGAAAGGCCACACCCATGTTTGACTCTAACATTTCGCTAAAGATCAAGGTGGCGTGAAAACATAAAGGAACAATATAACATTTTTAGCAATGTTTATCGACACAGATTTGTTTCTTAATCGATAAATATAATCGTTTGTTATTAAAAGTCCCGTATAATTCCTTAGAGTTTGGGAAAATGTGCGAACTAATTTGCGTCTAAACTAAATTTTAGGACAGTTAATAAAGCTCCTTTAATCTATGTTAATAACACGTTGTCTATTTTTCAATTCCAGCAGAAACCCAAGTCACCTGCACTTATAGTAAGCATGTAAACTTTAAAATACCTACTGAACACCTAACCAGATACTGGAAAAAAAGTGAATCGAGCCATTCTAGCAGTAAATGAAATATATCCATCGAATAATTACGATACTTCTCGTTGCTTTTGTTTCAAACATTTAAGCTGCTAAACTTAATTGATTTTTCGACATATTTTAAAGTGGCCCGATTGTATATATATGTGCTAAGCACTGAGAACGATCTACTTCAAGTATTTGGTGAACACATGTTATAATTAAATGTAAATTGATTAAAGTTATACAATTTTTTTTCTAAAATTTCTATTCTTTAAATGGCACTCGAAATTACTGTACAAAAACGTTAAGATAAATAGATTCAGACATGCTAGTAACAAGGCAACAGAAGTATCCTATCCTTTATGGAATAAATACTGATGATACTTTCACCTTGTTCCACATGAACTTCAGCGATAAAACTGAACCACATGTTAGGAAATAGAGCAGTGTACCATGAGACTAAAGATTGCAAAGCGTTTGCTTGGAACTGCTGAAACCGAACGTGATTGAAATGCGTTAGTGTTTGAACTGTGCACTCTTAAATTTAGTTCTCTATTATCCTTAAAATTATCAACTAGTATGTTACTAAAATTCTAAACATACTTATTTCAAAACTAAATATGCCAACAGAAGAATTACAGTGTAGTAAAATATACTAAATCTAAGTTATCCGCTTTAGTCTCTTTTCCTGCTTTATCCTGTTTTGACAGAAAGTATAATAGTGAAGTGAAGAGTTTGAGATTTCCAAAGATAACCAACCATTGATGTTGTCACGAGAATATGGTGTTGCTTCGCAGGTGATCCAGTTTAATTTAACAAGAGTCACCCAGGGTAAAGCAGCTATAGACTCCGCTACGCACTTGGCCAATCTGACAATAGCTGCTAACGACGCCCCCCACGGAGTGTTTGAGTTTGTCCAGAGCAGTTACACCGTCACTGAAGATGTAAAGAGTAAAGTTACTGTCGCATATCTACCTCTAAGAAGGCGGTTTGGTACATTCGGAGATGTTCAAGTCTACTACAGGTAACATTGTTGAACATCCTTTGAGAATGTTCATATTGTCATGCAAGATCATGGCAGGAACCGTTTTCGTACGTCTTCGTGAATCACTTTTTATACTGACAGGACTAATTGGTCCTTTCAGTCCAAAGAGCTAACAATCTGCTCGTAAATCCTGTGAGAATTCCTGGTGCGAGAAACGCTGGTGTTGGTTGTATTTTCAGTCTCTACTGTGGCAGATTGTTGCAGTGCCACAAAATCGCAAGTGGTGAAGTGCAGTTTACCGTGACAACCAAACTGCGCCAATTTAGTGTGTGCAACTTGATCTCTTAAACCAGACTTATAGTATAAAACAAACCTGTACTGCAACGTAAAATAGTATGGAAATGCGTAGTATAAATATCTTAACATCAAATTAACTCATTTCCACGAAACAACTTGTGAACCAAATAAAATCATACTGTCAGCTTATGGTAAACGGCTTCATGATTCGTCAAATTGTGACGTTTTCTTTGATTTATGTCATGGGTTTTCTAGATCAGTTAAGGTTATTGGAAGGTTATGGAATATGGGATTAAAGTAATTGTGTGTGCGAACCCTGAGTATGGTTTGATGGACTCTTTCTGCTTTGATAACAGCACTTTGCCAGGAACTGCCCAACCCAACAAAGATTACATTCCCCTGACAAACGCCTCAGTTGTCATACCTAAAGGACATTCCGAGGGCAACATTACAGTCTCCATACTGAACGACTCCATACCTGAGCTTGGGGAGATGTTTGCTGTGGTGCTGGAATACGTACAGTTGATTGGTCCGCCTACAGGGTTTGCCCCACGACTTGGTGGTCTACAGAGAGCTAACGTTACTGTATTGTACAACGACAATGCCCATGGGCTGTTCGTCATCACGGCCAAGACCGCTGACCCAGGCACTGATGGCAGTAAGGTGACAGTGGCGGAGCAAGAGAATCTAGCAGTTGAGTTGACTGTCAAGAGGCTTGGAGGTAGGCTTTTTTGCTACATTAGTCAATATATTGAGCTGCTCTTTTGGAAAGCAATCAACTCTGGCCAACTACATGTCTCTAAGATCTATTAAATGTTTGCTTCCAGCTCTATGAAAACTCTTTCTTTGAACTAGACTTTTAGTTTTCGGTTCTATTTTAGCCCCAGTTTTGATCAACACAATTTTTCAGTTATTCACAGTTCTGACTGGTGCTATTTGTTTCTCGAGATGTAACGTTGCTTACTGTTTCCAAATGCACCAGGTACCATAGGAGATGTTGGTGTTAGGTGGGAAATACATGGTGGAGGGTCCGCTACGCGTGGTCAGGACTTCACAGGTGATGGCTTCACCTTCGACTTCCGTGATGGGCAAAGAAGCAAAACCTTCTCAGTGACTATCAAGGACGATAACCTTCCCGAACGAGACGAGACTATAATTATCAAGCTTGTTAGCCCCACAGGAGGTGCTGAGGTCACCACCGGACTGGGTAACAATGTGACAGTTGTTATCAGGTCAGTAGCAAGAGTAGCAACCGGTAATAGTTGGATGTTGTAGGGCTTGATATTTTGAAAGCAGATATAAAACTAAGTTGCTGTTATTCATTCAGAGGTCTTCATTAGGGATCTTAAACAGCTAGGACGCTAAAGTAGACAAAAACGTTACGAAACAATGGACTCAGTTGCACAGCACAATAACTTTCCACAGTCGTCTTTAGAAAACGCGAAAAGCTCAATTCTGGAGTTTTGTAGAGAACGTCAACGTTAGAGTATGAACCAGTTCAATCTTTGGGCAGCTTCAAAAATCAAGTTTCTAGTTTTTCATGTTTACATACGTTAAGGTAAAATAAAAAAGAAACGAATGAGTTATTGAAAAAATAGAAGTTGCAAATTTAGCAGACGTCTTCAGTGACGTTCGCGTCCCAGCTGCTTAAGGTCCCTATTAAGTGGTTTGGATGTAACATACAGCTGAAAATAGGGGGTTTTCATTATTGTTCATATACTTTTTTGTGCTGATTTAGTATTAAACACTCCCGTATTTTGTTTTATTATTATACGGTACACGGAAATGTCCAGTAAGACCCGCAGACAACGACGAGTATCCTGCCTTGTCGATAACTAGGGCACCGGCTAAATCTGTTTTTAATATAGTCAACGTATTTTAAACTAACAAATCAACGAATCTTTTCATCTCGTGTAGCACACAACCCCTCCAAAACTTTTCTAACATTTCGGAACACTTCAGAGTACTTTACGAAGATTTCCGAGATTCCCGAAATTGTCAAAAAATTCAAATGCTTTCTGAAAATGCTTCCAAAAATTCCCGCATTTTCTGAAGGTTCTCGAACCTTCGATAATTCGATAATTTTTCGAACCGCGGATTTCCGAAGATTTTCCCAAAATGTTGTATAATAATTAGCTGTCATATAATCTAGGCAAAGTTAAGGACCCGTGGCTTAAAAAGAGTTCAATATTTGCTTCACAATATTCAACTTAAAGACCAATCTAGATAAATTTGTATAAAAAAACTATTAAAGCGTTTTCAATTTCGTACTGTGAATCTTTGTCAGGGTCTGTACTAACGTGTGTACCTCTCACTACCTTTATTTGGGAAGTGTGAAAATATGGAAATATGTTATGTTCAAGCTCTCACCTTGCTCTTTTAGTGCCAACGATGGAGTGGGTGGCAGGGTGGGGTTTTCCCCGCTGTCCCGTTCAGTCATTACTAAGGAAGGAGAGCTGGTAAACTTGCTGGTCAACAGAACCTCCCCAGCCGCCGGTCGTGTCACGGTTGACTGGCACGTTATCAATGGCTCGGCAGACTTTGTACAAGGAAACGGAACAATTCAGTTTCTAGAGGTAGGATGCTAATTTATTCTGATAACTTGTTCACAAGCCTCTATTACCAACTCTTGGGATATTTTTTTAATCTGCGTCCTTCCTTTTTGCTTATTATGAAAACGTGGAAATGATCCATTTCAAACTGTCAAAATCTGTTAAAGTAGGACAATCGAACAAGAAATTTTGTAACAAGAAAATGTAATTGGGCAGGGCCAAATTGTTCGTATTCCCGACAAATATATATTTTTGACATGTTGGATTAACTGTACATGAAAGTTATCCCACTTTCAGTGAAGTATACGAGGTCTGATGTACTTATGTATAGCTTTATATAGTTTTCACTGCTCTTTCGGTTTTCTGATTTTAAATGCTGAACAAGAATATATTCTTTACAAACCATGTATTAATGGTAAGATGTGTTACGTTTCCGCCATAGGGGCAAACATCAACAAATCTAACACTTCAAATAAAGTCGGACAGCAAACCAGAGGTTGATGAAATGTTTGTCGTCGAGCTTAGCAACATAAAGACGTTCGACATTGCCCAGTCGGGCAAGGCCTTGCTTGTTGCTGAGGAGTCAACTGCCACTCTGTCTGTTGGTGCCAACGATGAGCCGCATGGGGTTGTTGAGTTCCAGCTGAGTTCACGAAAGGTTGAGACTGAAGAAGGCAACAAGACTCTACCGTTGACCGTGTCTCGACTGTTTGGGAAGATAGGTGAGGTCTAGTTCATTAGTGACTCCAAAAAGGGATTCTGTCAAGAATGGGAATAAACTCGACCATCAGTGACCCTTTGAAATTCCTTATGAGCTTTGGATGAGCTTTGGATGAGTTTTTGATTTTTTTAAAAATATTTTTTGATTTGTTTAAGGATTGAATATGACGTCAATATACATGAGGTTATTGTGTTAAATTCGGTAAATTTGTATTTTACGCATAACTTTTAAAGTCGTTTTCAAGAGATTGATTCGAACGATCATTATTCCTCACTTGCGTTTTTTTTCTGATTAAGCGGCCAAACACAAGTCCCACTGTATTCAACCCCTTCACTCTAGTCAAGTTTGTTAACCGTTCTATCTTCACCTTACGGTATCAATATAAAATGACATGTAAAATAACAATGCCATCGTTCATTCCAAAGGCACTTAGGTAAAGTGAAAAAAGGTTGTTCCAAGCTAGTAAAAGAACGACTGTTTGATCTCCTGGGATGGTGGCGAAAGAAGGGTTTATTTGCAATATTTTTGTGCAGTTTTTGGGTGAACTGATTTTTTATGTCGCATTTCCCTTGCCGAGTATTTATTTATGTCACCGAGTCGTGCAGATTTGGTCTGTCGTTATTTGTTTTCGAAATTCTTCCACTGCCTGTCAGAAGAAACCAAATGGTGAGTTCCTAGTTAGAACAGAACTTTATATATGCGAATCTTGTATTTTTATTTTACCCTGTTTGGAGAAAAGTGAACTGATTTAAAGGCTAATCATCATTGTGTGGAAAACTGAGCAATAAATCCTGACTTCCAGGCACCATTCGTGTTGGCTACGAGGTGATGAATGGCAGTACCTCGGCCCTTGCAGCCAATCAACAGCTGGCTGAACCAGGTAGGGATTTCCTTGCTATGAAGGGGACAATCGACATTCCTGATGGCCAGAGTGCAGGCGTTATAAGTGTCGTGATATTGGATGAGAACCTGGCAGAGTTGGATGAGATCTTTATGGCGAATATCACAACGGTCGAGCTTTTGGGTTCTACATCTTTAAGCAAGGTTCCTCCTCGCCTTGGCCAATACCTCACATCCCGGATACTGATTCGTGCTAACGACAACCCAAGGGGAGCACTGATATTCGCTCACAACAGGTAGGGAAATGCTTGAGTGTATCTGTAATTTATTTGATAGCATATTTTGTAAAACAGAGTTTACGGTATAAGGATCGCGATAAACAGTGAACAGAAATAGGAACAAGAATTCTGAATTCTACAAATCGCTGTCGTTAACAGCCTTGTAATCAACAATGGGCCCAGCAATAATTAATATTCCATGTGGGACATCTTGATCGCGCGCTATTTCATTTGCTAGCATGGTCTTCGGATTCCCCGAAGAAATAAAGTCAGATCCAGGAGCGACTTCCACAAGTGTCATTGAAGTATATTGCGGCCGGATTGGTGAAGAATCCGGTTAAATCTGTAGTTTCTTCTAAGATACTGGAGAACCTCGCTTCTGAAACATCTGAGCAGCTTTATTATTTTGCATCTCGGCAGTTAATTTGAATGTATCAGGATACTTGTTTATCTTGTACTTTCAAGTCTATATGGTGACTGTTGATAGTAAACATGTACTGTTTGTCGGTCGGCGAAATAACTGATTTTCTTTAGTAACTAAATAATTTTTTCCTGATCGGTAATGAAGCGAGACACTTTTTACTTTTAGAAGTTGTCAGACTTTGAAACGCGTTGCCTTAGAACCAGATGATGTTATTGTTTTACAAATACAGTGGTACCCCGGTATAATGAACTCCATGAAACGAAGTCTTCGTTATAACGAAGCAATCTTTTTTGGGGCCTGGGAAATTGTTTGACACATTACCCGGATAAAACGAATCCCAATATAACGCAAATTCCGTTTAACGAACCAAATTTGGGATCCCACTGACAAACTGTTTCAGTTTTGATTTTACTGTGAGCTGTTGAAGAGTAGTTTCAAGCTAGGTTCTGGTTTTGTGTATACCACACAATATATCGGATGCAACTGACCTACAGGGCCCGGTTGTACGAAGCGTGGATAACTTTATCCAGCGGATATTAAAGTCCCAGTTCAGTGGATAAAATTTGCTCGTTATCCAATCAAAACCAAGAACGCACTAATTTTATCCGCTGGATAGGAATTTATCCACTGGATATAGTTATCTACTCTTCGTACAACCGGGCCCAGGATTGACCTTTTCACTTTCCTTTACTTTTGTTGCAACCTGATATAACGAACGTTTGGTATTATTCTGGTAACTTCGTTATATCGGGGTTTTCTTTAAAACAAAACTCCGATATAGCGAAGTAATTCGCCCGGTGTCTTGGCACTTCGTTATACCGAGGTTCCACTGTACTTGCAAATTTTATAGCGGAGGGTTAAAAATTTGTACAAAACAAATTGAAATGTGTCAAACATGTATTTGTCATGTCATTTTAACAACAAACGGAGTAAATGTATCTGAGCTTTTAAAAGAAAGTTTCAATCGAGATTAATTAGAAGTCCGTTTCCACACATCATCCCTCTCCAAGTTAACTGATAATTTGGACTGTCCATATACAGTTCGAAAAGTAATTTACACAAGGGTTTACCACTAAAATAGTTATTAATAGTTGTGTAAATTAATCCTCCAAAAGACTGAGAAAAAGAAAGGTAGTGGCCGAAAGTACTTACAGCGCTTTCAAGAGAGCTCTTTTTTGTCAGCGCCATATTTTATTTACATTCTTTTTAGCATCGTGGCCAGACGTTTTTCTCTATTGCAGACTTTTTATTAACTCTAAGGTTTTATAATTGATATGTATTTTTTAAATGATAAATAGCTAGTTCTTATTTCAATTACTTTTATTATTGCAATTGTTTTTCATTTTATAGGGTTTACTTGAATGAGTCTATCAGTGCCTACAACTTGACAGTGTTGCGGACTCAAGGCACGTTTGGTGTGGTTCGTGTGAATTATCGTGTGTTTCAACAGACGGCAACATCTGCTGACTTCTTCGTGGCAGGAGCTGATGCTATGACAGGTGCTGAAGTCATGATCGAGTTTGTCGATGGGCAACGAGAGCAAAACATCACAGTGTATGTGTTAAACGATGGTATACCAGAAGACGATGAAAAATTCACGGTTTTCTTAAAACTTCGAAGTGATAGCAATGGAGCCACTTTGGGAAGACAAAACCAGGTTGAAGTTGTTATATCTCACAGTGATAACGGCAGGGGAGTGTTCAAGTTGGACTCATCTTCTGTCAGTAAAATAATTGCCGAACCTGGGAATGGAAATAACAACGAAGCACGGTTTCAGATTGTTCGCAGTGTGGCTAGTTTTGGGACAGTTGTGGTTGGTTGGCGAGTGGTAAACAGTTCCGCTTCTTCAGACCTTTCCCCAGTGATTGGAAACGTGACCTTTGGACCTTCTGAAACTCACAAGACATTCAGTGTTAGAGCAGTGATCGACTCTGTACCAGAGCAAGCTGAGGCATTCATTATAGCTTTGAGCATTTTATCAGGTAGAGGTTTATTCCTTCTTGGTCATTTTTAATAAATAAGTCAGCTTTCCGTTTTCAAAACTTAAATCAGTTTTACCTTGATTTCTACAGCTATTTTAATATCTGCCCAACAAAATGCATATATGTTTACACAAAGACAGTAAACCAAGACAAGCAAAAGCAGACGTAGCTCAGTTGGTTAGTTGTGTTGCTCAGTTGGTTAGTGCGCGGTCTTAGGAGCTAGAGGTCCCCAGTTCGATTCTATAGATAGACCTATAGGTGACTCCAACGCCTGCTTCGACTTTCTTCTGATCCGAGTAGCTTTAGCTTCGAGTAACCGTAAAACGGAGCACTGATAGAGGAAGGGGGTAAAGTGCGCACCGAGGCCATAGGTTTATCAGTTAATTGTTGACTGTAACATGTTGCCCTTGTTAAAAAGGTCACTCTACAGTTGATTAATTACTGTCACGTGTTACCTTTGTTAAAAAAGGTCGCTGTACATTTACTTTGGCTAGGACTGGTACGAAGGCATTTCTGGTTCTGCACTAAATTTGTAGTGAATATAATGTACAAAACGCTGACTAAATTCATATTAGAACAAGTGGTATCATCGTGGAACCCTCACTACAAATGTGATATATGGGGCAGGGTACATTGATTAACATCCCGGAATTTTACGGTTATCAGTTGAATTCGGGAAGATAAGAGAGTTTTAAGTCCTTCAGATCTTAAAGATCCCTTCATTAATAGTCATCATCACTATCATTATCGTCATCACTATCATTATCGTCATCACTATCGTTGTCATCGTCATTCTTATTATTCGTTTTCGTTAGCTTTAGCATTGACATTAGCATCGTATTATATATACTCTTGTCTAACGCTTGTCAAAGTGTTATATTAACACACACTTGTGTGTTTGTTATAGGCGGTGGTACGCTCGACAATCCTTCCCAGGCCCTTCTCACCATTAGAGAGAATGACTTACCATATGGAATGTTTGAGATAATATCAAGCAAAACAAAAACCAGCAGTGTAGGCGTCGAGGAGGACATTGGAACAATAAAAGCTATGGTTAGACGTGCTGGAGGAAACTATGGCAGAATATACGTTGACTACCAAACTGTCCCGGGGACAGCTGTCTCGCCTTCAGGCGATGTCCAACACTTTGAGGTGACCCAGCGTATTTCAAGTGTCAAAGCCAAGAGGTGGCATTCATTTGGTGCTTATGGTAAGAAATACTTGGTGTTAGCAAGTACTAACCGGACCGGACCCTTACCAGTCGGTGTTGGCAACGAAAGTGCAGATGGGTACCAAAGCTCCACTTTGTTTCGCTGGCAGGGAGTTTATGTGCCTGTGCAGGTTCGTGCAAAGATTCTGTTGACTCCCTGGCCCTTAACGTTAATGGAAGACGATTCGAGCTACCAGTAGTTCTAGTTGATAGTAGTAAATTAGTAGAAAATGACTCGAAGAAGAACCAATTATGTCCGAGTTGGCTGAGAGCTAGAGTTTATACATTTGGCCCCAGAGAGCTCGAACCTTATGGGGAGTAAATAAGACACTTCCAGGGTTTCATTTTTAAGTAATGGTACATATAATTGTGTAACGTTGCCCCAGTAAAGAACTTTGTCAGTATTGAGTATCAGCGCTCAGTAAAATCGTTCTGTAACATAAAAGACAACTTATCATGATCCTACGTTTTCCAGAGCTTTGCTACAGATGGAGCTGTTGGATGGGAATCGTTTAATATCGATGATGTCGTGTACTTAGCTGTTGCCAACTATGGGGCCACTGGTCGACACCAAACAACATCACGTGTGTACAGGCTGGACAGCTCTGACAAGCTGTCGGTGGTGCAGGATATTCCCACAGAGGGTGCAGTCGATATTAAATACTTCCAACCTCCTGGTTCCAACCAGTCGTATTTGGTGATTGCAAATCAGAAGAATAATGGAGGGGCCACAAATGTCAAGTCGAAGGTAATCTGATTCATATTCGTAGATTTGTCAGTTTTAAGCGATGCTACAGAGTTTCTAATGGGCATAAAAACTAAATTACTTGAAAATTATGTTGTTCTGCCCTTATAAAATGCGAAAGGGACTTCATCTGTCTATCAATCTATTGAATTCTGTAGCAATTCAGAATTAACATGCCGCAGGGGTGAGGAGGTATGTAGGGTGAGATCTTAGTTTCAGTGTCAACGGGTAGTTGATTCTTTTTAGATTATTATTGACAAAAAATGGCGTTTCTAAAATGCTCAGTGTTTAGTAACCAGAACGTATTAGAACATAGCTGGCAATTTTTCGCGCGCTTTTAGTATGGCGTGAGCGTGCATCTATAACTCGATAGACGCACGCCCGTGCGTCTATTAAATCGCGTGATCGTGTTCAACCAATAAAAACAGAACGGTTTAGGAGAGTTTTGTACGTTATCAGCTTAGGTGCATTTTTTCTTATAAAAAATGCTTAAAGTGACAGAGGCAATGTTCTAAAAGAAATGGTCCATACTTTATTGTGC
>JAOBYF010058231.1:0-12401 GCA_025403605.1 Parazoanthus darwini
CAAAATTATGCCGGCATAATGTGTCTAACCCTATAGTGCAGGTTGATAAAAACTGACAGGAATAATATTCTGATCGTTTTCATCAACAGCAAATATGAACCTTAAAAAACCCCAATTATTCCTGTTTGCTCCCACAGATAAGAACCGTGGACACTTTGCATCCACGCAGTCAATTATCTACATAACGGACAGCTGTATGCCCTGATCAAACTTGATAAGAAAGGCATCTCAAAAAACAAACAGCAGCTCGCAGACGGTTGAGTTTTGTTCGAATGAATGAAAACTATACAATTAAACATTCCTCAAAATCTGAAATCAGTGGTATATCTTGTTACTTGCATGAAATGTTCTGTAGTTAAGTTGTTGAAAAACAAAGATCAAGTGTGCTCACACTTTCATACTTTCAAATTTCTTGTCAGTTTGGCTTAAAGGTGGACTGAAGCTTCCTGAAAAGTTAAGCAAATCAGTCTTGATAAGGACACTTTTTCTTTAGCTTTGCACAACCGTACAACAGAATTTCTCAGAAGTTATTAAAATGTGCACGTTGCAATTAGTATAAGCTTTTTTAAAATAATGGTACCACACTGTCGTTACCACTCATGTGCGAGAACAGCATCTATTTCAATTAAAATTCAAAGAAAAGAAAAGTTCAAAAACCATTGGGACTCGACATTTTTTGTAACTAATGGTCTTAAAAGTTGCAAAACAGCTATGGTCCACTGAAAACTATTACTTTTAATACTATATTTGAATTTACCGAAAACATTGCCAGATTAGAATACAGTCCGGATCATACAATTGGTAAATTTGACGAAAGTCTGTAAGTGAATATCAAACATTAATTTTCGTATTAATTAAAGTACCCAGCAGAAGTGAACCGCGGTTCCTCCGCCTTGTATTTCAGATGCATAAATTTGTGTTGCTCCGCAGTCCTGCCATTTTATACATTTTCCAAGCGATGATTACTTTCAGCCGGTTGACGTATCCATAATTTCAGAAACAAGGACTTTTTACCGCAAAATAAGTGAATATTTATATAAACTGTGCAGTCGTTTCCTAAACACATTTTGCACAACTTATTGCAATTTCTAGTTTCTGTTTCAGTTATTTTTCGAAAAATCATTTTCTATTCAAAATGTAGACACGAACTTCATTCATGAAGAGAGACTTCGAAAAGCTTGCATGTTTGGTCTTTTTCTTGTTATTTCGTGCTGCCACAATTAAAATGTTTCTATTGGTCAGTCCGCATGACAGGTGAATTAATATCACTTTTAATTCAGACTTTCAGAAAACAGTTCAATTCGGCTCACGAACTAATATGCACAACACACAGCGCTACAAACCACTTCAGATCGTTGAGTTCAGAGCACCTGCGCAACAAAAACGGCTGGAGTTTGGCCCTCTATTTCTTATCATCTTTTTCCCTGATTTCCTCACGACGCATGCAAGGTAAATTTGGTTATATTTAGGTACATTTGGTGTCAAAACTCATATAATCCTTATTTTAAAGGCAACGTTAAATAATTGGATTTCCATGTTTACGTTCATATCGATTGGGAAATATAATTCAGTCTGTGCTTTTGTTCAAGAAACACCCCAAATTAAAATATAGTTTAAAACCAGAACTCTTTTAGAAACACTCAGAATGGAAAAAAAGTACACTCCTACGTTCGTTTTACATTATCACGGAAATCGTTTGTCTGCGCAAAAAATTTGAGTAGAAACAAAGCTTTTACGTTTACGAATGTCTGGTTTAAGTAACAACAGTTGATATGGTATGTTTTTCGCCAAAGTTGGGTGTAAAGCTAACGGTTCGAGCGTTAGCCGTTCGTCAGATTAAACTGAAAAGGTCAACTCCCTCTGTCTTCTATTCCTGGTTTACTTATGCATTGTCCCAGAAAAACCCCAGACCTAGTCAGTTTTCAAAAAACTATACTCTTTCAGTCTTGAGTTTGCGAGCCGGCAACTTGCTGTTAAAATTAAACTTGATGTTTGCCTGCGATAAACATTAAGATCTAAAAATGGAGGAAGATTTGAAGATTTGTTTCAGAACCAATATTCAACCTTTTTCTCTCGAACGTTTTGCAGGTTAAAGACTTTTGTCACATGTAATTCTTATAAACCAGACTCAGTGCTTTGGTTGCAAGGGAAATTCAAGGTTTCGTGACATCCTTTTCAAAAGTTATAAATTAAATTGAATCGATTATACTTGCAAAGTGTAGTTTTGTCTATTAAATTTATCCCAAATAATCGCATGCGAGTGGAAGCTTGTCAGAATTCCCTTAATAACGCCTTTTTTGCTAAAACGCAAAAAATCTGTCGTGGTTAGTCAACCTAAGTTTGTATTGTGCTTTTTCTAATTATACACTTTACAATTACGCAATTTTATTTTTTATTACTATTATTATTATATTATTACATTTATTTTTGATATTATTATTACTTTACAGAAGAAAGGGCATGGATGATCGGTGAAGTTATGTTTAACTTGGGTCTGTGCTTGAGCTGTTTAAATTATGTGGCAAACAAAAAGTCACACAAGTTGACACTTTATTTAAACTCTAATAGTGCGTCTGATCATGAATCTGCACGTTTTGTCTCTCTCTTTATTTTTGCTTATAAATTATTAAGAACTCAAGAGAAGTCGAATTACCATTTTCTAGACCGTTTGGCGCTGAACTGAACTTTTTCGTGATGCATCGTTCCATTTTTGATTTTAAACTCTAATGAGTTTCGATAAAATATTGAGTTATGTATCTTTCATATCGTGGCTCCAAAATGTTTTCCATCATGTTTCAATTAATGTTTCAAATTTACCCATTAAATTATGTAAAACATGTCAATTAATTTTTATGCTCAAGAAATATTCAGTAATTCGTAGTCATTAAAACTAACATTGGAGTTTTTAGTCGAGTTAAGTATGCATCATATCTTATAGTTGTGTGCTGTATCTGATGTTCTTTGTTAATACACTTTGAAAGACGTCGTGTGTGGTAAGTTAAGTATTTTAAAACTAGTGCTGTTATCTCAGGGGTCTACCGAAAAAGCTTTTGATGACTGTTTAATTTTGATCTTGTATAATTTTGATCAAGTAAAGTAACATCTCCTATATTCTATATTAACAGTTTCAGGTTCGTCCTTAAGGATTTGATTGTAATAACTTAAAAACACAATTCTAGCACCTCTTCAAATCGGTTTTTAAGTGTTCTTAACTAAACGGTGACGTTAAAAACACGATAAACATTTTGTACTCGGCTTAAATGTATGCTTGTGTCATGAAGAAAACTTTGACTTGAACACGGACTCACAATAGAAACTAATGATCGAAGAGGATCTACCGATAACACCTGCTTTATCGCACGTTCTTAAATAAGAACACGTTTATTTTCCCACGCACTTTCGATCAGAGCCAAACCAAGTGAATAATGATTTTTTAAAATTGCTTTTAATGAAAAGCATTGCAATATATTCACGGCAGACCAGCTTGAGGGTAGCTGTACATTTGAAAAATATTTACTTTTCAATCGCCCTTTATTTTCGCCCGCACTGACGGTAGCCTCCACGCAAAGAGATCTCTTACTCGCAGCGAATGCGTAGAGGTTACAGTAACGGACCCTCCTTGGTTTTAGAGGATGTCACTTCGCACATTTCCGAATCGAAGGTGTTGTTAACTGTCACCTGCTTCATGGAGAGTTTTACTAACTAAAAAAGGATACAGCGTGAATTTTTGAAAAAATTGTCAGGAGAAACCCGAAGTTTCTTTTTGATTAGTTTAAGTGGCACAGGAGCAAAACTGATTAGATATAACCAAAGCTGCGAATAAAATTACTTTTGACAACATCAAAGAAGATAGGTACTGGCAAGCAACTCATGTTATTTATTAGACAAAAACGTGCACATATTTTTGATGCGTGCGCGCTGACTTTTTTCTAAAATCTAAATAAAGCAGTGATAATATTCTAAATGAACGAAAACTACTTAGATTTGAATATAATAACGTCAAGACCAGGTGTTTGGCATTGCACGCGTCTTTAGCTTCTCGCCGGAGTTGAAAACTTTCTTAAGGTAAAAACAAGTTCCATCGTAAGCTAGCGAGACTGCTGATTATTTAAAATAACATTTAAGTCAATTAAGCTAGTATGGGGTCCAGTCAGTGGTACTTTTGTTTTCTCATCAAGTTTCCTTGGCACTATTTTAATTCTTATTTTGTTTTGGCATGACTTCAATTTGCCGTCACGTGCCACAGTTCTTTTTTTTCGGCACGTGTCCAAATTTTTTTGGCATGAGTTAACCATGTTATATGTGGTCAACATACGCAAGGACGTATGAAATCAGGCAGCTTATGGCTATTTTAAGAAACATTTTGGCTGTAATCCAGGTAACTAAGAATATCGGACGTGTAGGTCCGTTTACACTAGCAACTTTTGGTGCAACTTTTGTCGCAATTTCCACAGCAATTTTTCTCGCTGCATCGTTGTATCAAGTTTCGACTTTGTTCAAAACCCTGTAAGTTTCCTGGCACTCAAATTCACGGAAATTAAAGGTACTTTACATGTACTTTTGGAAGTAGCAGTGCGAGTGCAAGAAATATTGCAATGAGAATCGTAACAAAAGTTGCGCCAAAATTGCTAGTGTGAACTGGCCTTTCATGCACATTATTTTATGTCATAAATCTGGGATAATTTTTGAAACACAATAGGACACTATTTGGTTCAGCGCTCAGAAAGATGGGTTTTCCTCAAGCAAAGGAGTAATACTTTCACAGACTTTATTGACAATCATTAAAAAGACAAAAGAGTTATCATAAGCGTTTCGCTTTGTCTGTTCGCAAACGACAATTGACCTGACACGGCCGTGATATGTGAAATTGGGTTATTATGTAGGTTAGTGTTAAAAAGGCAGCGCAATGAGCCACTGGCCGACAAGTCGTGCCAAAAAATTACACTCCTGTCGAAAAAAAATATGCACTTGTCAAGATTTAAAGTCTAAAAAAAAATAGGCACGTGCCGAAAAACTTCAGCACGTGCCAAAAAGTCGAAGTCGTGCCAAAAGAAATTCAAACGCGTGCCATAAATATTAGAGTCGCACCATGAAAAATTGATGAGGAAACATCAAAGGGGTACTATACTGAGGTCCGTAAGCTAGCGAGAAGGTACATGAAGTCCGATTTTAAAATAAACAGTCTTACTACCACTGATGAACAGGCCAGTTTGCAAAATCTTGAACATTTTCGTAGATTTGTCATTGTTATATTTTAAAGTTTTGTTTCATGACCGCGCATCGGTGACGTGCTGTTTAAAAAACTACAAGTCAACAACATGCAAGAAATGGAAAATAGAAATGTAACGGAGTATTTGAACCTGCAGATAAAACAAAATGCTGCCTTAATTGAACAGGTGCTTAAATCAGTAACACGAATGTGCCATTAAAACCTATTTGCTATTCCTAATTCATCACGGACTCTAGTTTCAGCTTTGATCTGAGACCGCCTTAAGTGTTGATCGTGAAAACTCCCGCGGACCACTATCTTTGTTTGTTTTCGAAAGGCACACGACTGCGAATTCAGCGACCAATCAAAACTTCGGATTTTGGTCAATACAATATACGTTGCTTTAGCGCATATATTTAAAAATTCAACTCTTGTGAAAATGTCGGGTTTTCATAGAATTCTGCAAGGAAATACATTTATCACTAAAATTAACATTATTTCATAGAGGATGTATATGCGTGGGAACCAAACCTGATGGGAAAAACCATTCCCACCTTTTTCCCAGATTTAAGTCACGTACAAATGATTAAACTCGGCTCATCTCAGCGCCAGCCGAGTTAACAAAAATTATGTTGCAATATATAATTTTTCTTGGTTGAACCGTGCTAATGATATTTCAGTGTTTTAGTAGAGGTCAAAGAACATTTTAAACATGACATTATAAACACTTTCGAACATGTCTAATGACCCAAGTTTTAAAGGACAATACAAATTTAATGTATTATCGTACATAACTCGAAGATTGATGTTCAAATTAAGCAACAAAAAATATCAAAACAGAGCAAATTTTGTGAGTTATCGAAACTTAAATAGTTTAAAGTTTTTAATTTTGAGAAATATGCTGGTGTTGTGGGATCGGTCGAGCATCGGTTGTCACGCTTCGACGAAAAACCTCCCGCCCCTCGAGTCAAGTTGTCCGCGAGTTCGTTGCCTCGCCCATATACGTCATTTTTTGTATCCAACGCGTCGGTCAGTAAAGCTCAGAACCTTTAGCACGTAATATCTAGCGTTCAGATAAAAGCACAAAGAATCGCACACTCGACATATTAATGAACCCTAATGAGACATACTCGCCGTGGTTTTGCCCAAAGAATCCGCTAAATAGACTAAATGTATCCGCACGTGAGAGCTAACCTTTTGTCCCTTCGGGAGTGGGCAGGGGATAATAGTTTATTGCTTACATTTTCTTGTTTTTCACTTTTAATTCGCTTCATGCGTCCCATTTTTGTCTGCTTCACTGTGAAGTTTGCATTGTTTTATATCAACTTTCTCTTCCCTCCTCGAGAAGCAGTGACTCCTCGAGCCCTATTGTTGATACAAAGCTGGGTCCCTTTCTGCACGTAAGTCGCCTCAAGAAATTTTCAAATTACTAACGGACTTGCAATTAAGATGCGGAATTGCGTCACGATATTAGACTTAGAGTTGAAAACTAGACAGTGCTCATCGCGTATGAACCGCTTCCTGTAAGTACTGGCTCATAAATGAAAATTACATAAAGCGGGAACTTTTTAGCTGTATCTCGTCGATGTTCCTTAAGGAAAACTAACTTTTTTTGTAAACTCTCTCACGCGCCTGACACTGTCTTCAGCAAAAACATCGAGAATCGGGTAAGAAAACGACGATACTCCAAATATTACGCAGTGTTGCTCCGACAACATTGGTTTGAGGTAAAGATAATATAGTTTTCTACTGGAACCAAAATATCTGCTTTTCTAGCAAGAAAGGAATCAGCATAGCCTGGCAATCTAACAAGTTCTATTTCTATTCATGTTTGTGTTTAACTGTTTGCAAGTGTGTTTACATGTAGTCGCATTTAAGACCAAACAGCAAAGTTGAGATCTATGTGCATGAAAGAATCGAGGACGTATTTGCATTACTGCTCGAATTAAAATTTTGAGTTGACAGAATTGACAGAACTTTTAGTAAAACTCTATTGTTTGTTGAAAACTCTTGTAAAGATGCAATACTGCATTGAATGATCTTTTAAAATATTTCGTTTAATTCTATTAGAACATTTCATTCCAAAGTAATTATAAATAGTATTATTTTGTGTTCGTATTAGTACATCAGGTATATAAGTTTGTTTTAATTACAAAGATTATCTACTTCGTTCTACTAAAGCATTGTTACTAATGTCATTGGTATCAGGTTGAATTCACGGCAAACACTGTAAACATTTCAATACTTTATAAAAGAATGCAACTTCATAAAAAGGCCTCAACGACACAGACATATCTTAAATATAGTGAGATGGGCTAAACTGTTTCAGCCTTCGAATTTGTTCACATATATTAATAATTTATGCATTCAGTGTAACAAAGATAGGTCTTTTATGTAGAAAACGATGTTTTTGAAATACTGAAACACACAGTGTCATTTTCAAAACTGTTTATTTGGTTTCTTTTAGCCACTCTTCGTTCGACTAGTTTCTTCTGATCTCGTCTGCTATCGAAACGATGAAAGAGTCCAACCTGAAAAAAACAGAACAATATATATATTTCCCGTTTCTAAGTGCTTCATTATTTATTCATTTACTTATTAAAAATTTATGCATTTTTTTACAATTTTAAGAGAAAAAGAACTGCCACTGCGGGTTGTGAATTGAGGTGCTAAACAAAATTTAAAAGTAAAAAGAAAACAATTTAGGGGAACTTGTTAATACTTACACAGCTGGTTCTAATCAATGTTCTCAAGCAAAGTTGCTTCTTCATTCACTCCTTTTTCTTATAAGAACAATTTTACAAGAACACAAGCCTGGACTTTGGCCAAAATTTAAGAACAGGCTAAGAACAAACTCTGGATTAAGAAGAGATTAAGAACATTTCATTCTGAAAACTGGCGAAAATTTAAGAATTTACTGGTTCTGATATAGTGTTGGTTGTTTAGTTCCCTAACCAATATATTTTGTTTCTCTTTTCTCTTATCGATCTTGCAGCTGGTCAAATGTTTCGACTGTGAGTAAACGCAATAAGTGTAGGCGAAAAAGGCAAATAACTTTAGCTGTGACAAAGATGATACATATTGTTTTGCAAAGCG
This sequence comes from Parazoanthus darwini, assembly GCA_025403605.1. Lineage (NCBI taxonomy): Eukaryota > Metazoa > Cnidaria > Anthozoa > Zoantharia > Parazoanthidae > Parazoanthus > Parazoanthus darwini. The sequence goes on from JAOBYF010058231.1 coordinate 8,306, forward strand.
ATTCCAAAGTCAACGATGTTACCGCAAATCGTCGTTCCGGGTTCATTCAAATAACGTTTCCGGTGCATAACTTCAAAACAAGTAATTATTTCCATTTATTCTTTGTAAGATGTTCGTGTTACTGCAGGCAATTTTGAGTTCAAACAAACCGAAATATTTAGAAAAAAGCCTTTTTCAGTTCTCTTTTTTGTTCCGCTTAAAAGCAATCGCAGTGAGAACGACGAGGCAGGTGTTTCACATACTAGAAAAAATTTGATAACGAAAATTGTTATAACCAGTTGGTGCGACGCTCAGCACTTGACTAATTCGTAGTTCCTTAAAAACTCCCTTAAGAATGCTCTTGGAGTCACACAATGTCCACTGACCCTGAAATATTTAAGATTTCTTTAAATCCTGTAAGCTTTGTAAAAATTATCTCACCTTTTAATTTTTATTTGTCTTGCAGTTTTCTTTGTATTTTTATTATAAAGTCTGAATGTTCCAGTTTGTAAATTTACTTGACTTTTTTTCAAATTTCACTCAAGCTGCCGACTGAGTCGTCAACAGTTCACTTTTAACTGAATAAATAAATACTAAACGTTCAACCCTTCTACTTTTTGAGACGGCAAGCGAAATGAATCAAATTCATAGGTCTGCCAACTATTTCACAATCCGGCAGCAATATTAGAGTCAATTTCGTGGTTTTGCAAACACGCTTTATCGTAACATGTATAACTTCTTGTTTGATTTTACAATCTACATGCAAACGATATCGCATATACGACATATCTTCTTTCTGTATTTATTTAGACTTGCTAACCGCTTGAAACAAAAGATTGTCACATGCAAGCGCTTGCAGATAAAACTCAAGTAGTTCCCCCACTTTCACACTTTCAGCCAATTCTGTGCAACTGGCCTTTTTGGCCCTTTTTGTTGACCAAAGTTTTCACTGCAAGAAGAACTTTCAAGTTTCCAGTTTATACTTCCTGTTTTTAAGCCTAAAGTTTATAACCCAAAAACGAAGACCACCAACAATCGTGTCAACTGTTTCAAGAATCACTATGGTTTTAGTGGGTAAACACCACTTTACTTTGAGAAGGATCAATCGTTCAATGGCACCTTTGGTTGGTGTGTAACTGAATAAGGGAACTAGTATTGAAGAGCCTTAAATATTGTTAATAAAGTTCTAAAATAGATTTATCACGGTTTTTTTAGAAGACGAAACAAACTCAACTTAAGGTTGGTAAATAAATGGCTAAGGTTGAAAACCGCAGAGTCTAAAGTATGCAAATAAATTACCTTCACTGGCTTTAGTTCCCCAGTTCAGTTCGATTAAGTTCGTGCATGGAAGAAGGTGCGGTCAAGTACACTTAAGGTTTGACATACTTTGTCAAGTACATCAAAGATGTAAAGTGTTGGTAGTTTTGTTATTCCTCTGATGTCATTTCCTGTTTTTAGTAGAGTATCCGTTCACCAGAACCATTGAAGAGATGACGTGAAATGGCGAGAGGAAAAATTGCTCACTGGGTTTAAAAGCAAAATAGAATAATTTAATTTCAGAGAAAAAGATATGCACTTTTTTTACATAAGAACACTGCCGTCATAACGCCATAACGACGACATAAGAATATAAGTCTGGGTTTTAGCCAAAATTTAAGAACAAGCTGTGGATGGCCTTCCAGTATCTTAAAGTCATTTCTAGGAAAATTCCTCCCTACAGCTTTTTTAGACTGAACTTCAAAGTAAGACACATAATGTCAAATGATTTAGAATTTAACCAATACGTGTAGCGTAAAAGAACGATTCTAAAAAGGACAACTGAAAGACTGAAAAGGTACTTTGCGATCCCTATTCCTTCGTGTTTAACAAACCACAATAATCTTCGAAGCTTCTTTGTACCAGAACTGCAGGTGGCAGGTCAAGGTCGTTTGATTTGCTGTTCTATATGTTTTAACTGGATTAAGAGCAGGTTAAAACATTTCAGCCTAAAATTGGAGAAAATTTAAGAACAGCCACCCCTTTTAGAAATTACTGGTTCTTAGAAAAAGTGTATACCGGAGCTCTGTGTTTTAATAGGATGAAGTCATTTAAGAAATCGTTTTAATATTAGGTGACAAAAAGAGTATATAGAATAAACGCCAAGTCGGAAGGTGAAAACTTGATAGAAACGAAAATCGAAGAATCTATTTCATTTCCGAACAAAAAACGATTCCTTTTAATATATCCTTTGGTAGATAATACGTATACTGAATAGCAATATCTCAAAAAGAGAACGTAATGACACTATCGTGCAAAAGTATACAGCCAGTCATTTATATACGAGCTTGTCGAGTCATTGTTTTATCCGATAGACAGACTAGAATTGCTTATAATTAGAACTAAAGGGTGATAAGAAGAAGAAACGTTAAAGTAATTTTGTGAATTTGTCAGCGAAGAAAATTTGGGCGTAAAAGGAAAACAAATCAGTAACAAAAACATTAAAACTCAAAGAAAACAAATTATTTCGTTTCAATTTGTTAATAACTTCTATGTGAAAGGTTTGAAACTCCGGCTACTGATGTACAAACAGTAAGAATTTGATTATCCGTCGTGTTCCGTTGATGAAAATCTTTAAACGGTGCGGATTATTTGTATCGATAGTACAATTACAATACCTTTAATTTGACTTGATGTGATTTGATGACTGTCGTCTGACAAACCATAAGGTGACTTAGCCAATATTGATGTTTTGAACACACAGTAAAGAAAGTCATGCAATCTGATAGTTTGGTAGTTTAAACAAAATGCGGAGTCTTTTTGATAAAATTGCCTCCAAAGTCTGAAATGTTTAAAACAGACGGTTTTTTCAAGGAAAAAAAATAAAGAAACTGATTAAAGAAACTGATTAAAATGAACACCTGCGATAAAATAAAACAAATAAAGTCTCTAAATTTATTCAAATCAGTATTAGTTATTTCGTCGGATGAAAGTATGAAACTGTCAAGCAGGCGGAGGTATAGTCGGTCGTTTTGATCTGTAGTTACCACATCAATTTTTCCTTGCGTTTTCACACAGCAAAACGGCAAATAAATGTTATAATGACCTAACTGCTCCATGGACAACGAACTAATTGGAAAGCTACAGTAAAGGCTGTGTCAAATATGTGGTAACTCTTGTCAGACAACCTCACGTTGAGCGGATGTCAGAAACAAAACATCAAGAATGGATTTCATTAAAAATGTAAAACCGTTTTCAAAAAGCAGGAAATTACAGGTGGTGTATAAAATGTTCGAAGGAACATATATGGGCTGATTTGTGACGACTTGCGGACAATGCATGACAGTATACCAAAGAATTCTAAAATTAACGAAGAAGGCTTGATTTCCAATGGTCTAATGGACGCACATACTTGCGAAAAATAGTGAGAAAAACTAATACAGTTAGAGAAGAAATTTATCGCGGATGATACAAGGGAAGACGAATGAATCACTAACAAACATGAGGTAGGATGGTTGCCATTTTCATTTTTGCTTTTGCTTCAAATAGCCATTGCTTTTCAGGCTCAGTGTAACATTTTGCTTTGTCTTGAAAGCAAACATTTTCTGAAAGTAAAGCATATATACATATAACCTTTATGTGTTAGTTGAGTTTTTGTGTTATGCCTCATATCATTGCAGCCATTCAGGAGTTTGCGGTACATCATAGAGCGACTTTACTCTCAGCTGCTTCGTCTCAATTTTCCTTCATGGTTCATACTTCAGATAAACTGCCGATTTGGTTTCTCAAGCTGTTTTTATATTAAACCGAATAACCTGGCAGCAATGGTACCTGGACAATAGTCCAATACAATTACTTTTTTGTTCAGTTTGGTTTTATTTTTAAAAGAACATTCTAGGCAACCACCCCTTGTGCTGCCTTACTGGCATTGACAGCTCTTACCCTAAAACATCATAATTTCTTTGCCACAACTGAAAACTTTAGGTATACAGACATGACATAATTTAAACTATCTGGTTCAGGATGTTGAATTAATTTCTTAATATCATAGGTGACAAATTACTCCTTAATTTTGGCGCGAAATTTTAGCGTTAATTTATAATTTCACATGTGAAATTACAGTGTAAAAAATCCACCGGCG
>JAOBYF010058342.1:1197-12398 GCA_025403605.1 Parazoanthus darwini
TCTGCATTAAACTTGTAAAGATTTCATTTTTATTGTTTATCCAACCAGGCGTCCATCCGGTTGAAACCGATACGGAACAAACAATCTGTACATAACTTTTTGTAGCAATCGTAAAAAGTAGCAATCAACTGCAATGAGAAAACTATGACTCTTGCGATAAAGGGGGGTACTTTCAAAATTACATATACATGTCTAGTCTATAGTTTTGTTTACGAATACTTTGGAAGCGGAAAACAAAATGGAATGTGGTTGTTCAACCTGTAAGCTTGTTCACTGAAGCAATGACGGTCAGGGTTAACTAATGCTGTTCAAGATACAGGCTAAATTTATGCGACACTTTAGTTTGTCTTGTAGATGAAACAAAATTAGAAGTAATTATCTCAGCTGCTAACCAGTGAACTTTCCAATACAGTGATGTCAACAAAAATAGAAAAGTTTCAGTTGGCTTGTCGATTCTTTGGGGAACATGGTATCTCTTGTTTCGTTTAAACTAAGTATCATTTTAGTCCACAGTGTGGCTGGCCGACTGTATAACTAGTCACATAGTTTATTAACAACCCTCTGGCTATCACGAAAGACGTTTTCGCGAAACTATCTAAAAAAGAACAGTAAGTAAGTGAATATAACAAATTGAAACACCGCCAAAATATTGTGATGCCAAAAGTTTTGACATTTAGATCGAAAAATTATCTTTCTGTACATGGATTTGTAGTAGCTCAAAACAGACGCATATGATAATTTTCTTTACATTTATTTCATGCAAATTGTGGATATCGTTCAAAAAACGAAGCTTGTGTTGCAGAATGTCTCTTGATGCAACAAAGAGATTTAATAACTGTTTTAAAGTCCAACGCGGAATATAAAGTTCATACTTGAATAATCAAATAGCAAAGTAATTGCTTTAGGTGGAATAATAGGAAGTTGAAATATATCGATCTGTATAATTTACAATCAAGTAACCATTCCATTCCCAGAAGATTGCGTACAACAATTGTGTAGGTTTTATCAGTCACTTTAGTAAGCATGCCCACTATCTTTGGCCTTTGCATATTGGTAAAACAAAATGAGAAGCAATTATCTCTGTCGCTAACCAGTGAACTTTCCAGTGAATCGATGTCAACAAAAACAGAAAGAAGAATTGCGGTCAAAATTTTAGTTGGCTTGTCGATTCTTTGGGGACATGTTTTCTCTTGTTTCACTTAAATTAAACATCATTTCAGTCCACAGTGTAGCTGGCCAACTGTATATATATGTATATAAAATGACATCGTTTGCCAATCAAAACAAGAAACGCGTGTAAATATTGTATTAATAAGTGGTTCTGTTTTAACAGAAACATTAAATAGTTTCACACAGATTGATTTAGGCCAAGTAAAAATGTCATTAGTTTCTTGTCCCAAACCACCTTCTTTTTGCCTGCCCGCTCCTTTTTATATAATTTATTATTTCTATTTACGACTAAAGATCTTTTAGAAAAATGTAAAATATCTTGGCGAAAAGCCTGGCTTCTACTGTAAAATAAGTTCAAAATACGAACAGTAAATCGAATTTGACACTTGATATAAATCTAATAGGTACCCCATTATGTGTGCGGAACACCGACGTATGCTGTGAGCAAGGAAAGGTGGCGAAGCAGTAGATCACAAGAGCCTTCAATCCAAAACTGTGGCTGAGAAATACATGGATACTGAGAGATCTTTTCGATCAAATTTTGCACATTGCAACATTATTCTGAATCCTTGAAATAGTAACAAGATTTTTTCCTTGAATGTATAGAAACCTGTGTTGCGCCAAATAGTTCTGTACTGTTCTATTTTAAGTTGGTCTTCCAAACAACAAACTAAAAGGACACTTGTAGTGGCAGCTGAAAGTTCACAATTCTTGAATAATTAAGGACCAATATGAAAGGCTGGCTGGTATATAAATATTAAAGTTTGCCTTATAAACTCTTGAGATGAAATGGAGGTCATATTCTTCTGTTTTATTGGAAACAAATGGGACGTAAAGCTATATATTCTGGAAATTAACAAAAATTGACAAAATAGCAAATAATAATAACCTCCCGCCTCATGTTTTTGGTGATTCCGGATGAGAAACTTTTTTTCTTTTTTTTATTCATTTTTTTTTTTTGCTTGGCCTTACTAGACCTTTAACATGTAGCTTCCTCGTTATTATTAGTCCCGTGCGCGTAAACAAAACTGTATAAACTCTAACTAAGAATACGTACAAACATTGGCTTTATTTCCTTTTTATCTTCTTTTGATCTTCCTGTTTTATGGGTGTATTTAAACTTTCAGAAAATCATGTTATCATGATGGTACCAAATAATTCCGTCCACACTGTATTCGATAGCGGAAAAGCTTAAGCCTAAAATATATTCCCCTGATTTTCAGTGTTTGCAAGACAATTTAATTTCAGACGCAAAGATCAAAAGAAGTTTGAAAGCTACTAATGCATCTTCACAAGTGGATTCTATAGTCAAAGGAACCGACAAAGTCGGTGACACAAAAAGGAGACAAAGCAACATTTTATCTTATGAGGTTGTAAGCTCGAGTGATTTTTATATTAGTCATTAGACAATGAAAACAGTCTTGCACCGAATTAATCAAGTCCTCAAACGTGTCATAAAATTCAGTTTTAATAAAACTCCTGAGTTTCCAGTTGAAAAGGTATACAAAATATTGGTAGCAAACGCTGTATTTCAAGTTTACTTTAGAAAGTATTTTACTAGCTTGATGTACACTTGAAACTCTGTATACAGTAAATCGGACCACTTGATTACTCCCATAAAGTCAACTCTTTAAATAATCGTAAAATACAAATCTAATGAACGCTTTGCCAAACTTAGTTCTACACTTTTCACATTTGAAAATTTATAACTCAGGAATAAAATAAATGTTTTTAACCTAACTGAACAAAAAAACAATCTTATATTAAATCTAGACGGTTGTTTTTTTTCTGTTGCCTCAAAAACGAGGGTTTTTTTTTGTACGAACGTCTCACCACATATAGCAAAGAGCCAACTTGTATTGTTGTGCAGAAACAATCAAACATTTAGAGTGGTCTATTAGAGCCACAACGGAATCCGCTTCAAGCTGTAAACTAGTTAGGTTAAGGTGTGTAGTATTTAGAATATCAGACTGCGGATACCGGTTGCAATTAGCGGTTAGCCATAATTAGACTATGTTTTGCACTTCTGCATTAAACTTGTAAAGATTTCATTTTTATTGTTTATCCAACCAGGCGTCCATCCGGTTGAAACCGATACGGAATAAACAATCTGAAAAATATTTACATGAGAAAACGACGGCTGACAATCGTCGGAATTCAGGAAACTGTTTTGAGTTAAGGAGCATTTTAAAGCACAACTACGCACGCCTGAGCATATTATTAATACCATTATTTTGTATAAGAGAAAAAAATCGTGAACTTATACCATTTTTGTGAAGATGTTTTAAGAAACCTTAAAATTGTATTCTACGTATCTGTTCCTGCGTTTTAAACACAACAAAGAACCACTTGTCGCTACTGATAACTATTCACATAGTTTATTAACGACCCTCTGGCTATCACGGAAGACGTTTTCGCGAAACTATTTAAAAAGAACAGTAAGTAAGTGAATATAACAAATTGAAGCACCATCAAAATGTGTAATGCCAAACATTCTGACATTTGGATCGAAAAATTCGCTTTCTGTACTTGGATTTGTAGTAGCTTTTAAAAAACAGACGCAAGTGATGATTTTAATTGATTTTATGCAAATTTTGGATATTGTTTTTGTGTTGCGGAATGTCTCTCGACGCAACAAAAAATTAAATAACTATTTTAAAGTCCAACTTCGAGGTGAGCTATGGATCATAATTATAAAACGTTGGAAAATAATGTCTTTGTAAGCTATCTTAACATAACCAAATACGCCAAAAGCTACTGACCACGGAGGCATAAAGTTCACACTTGAACAATCAAAAAGCAAAGTAATTGCTTTAGGTGGAAAACAGAAAGTTAAAATATGTCGATCTGCATAATTTACATTCAAGTATCCATTCCATTCCCAGAAGATTGCGTTCAACAAATGTGTAATTTTCATCAGTCACTTTAATAAGCATGTCCTCTATCTTTGCTTGTATGGAGGGTTGTGCCATACAGTGGTTCTGTTTCTATTGCTGTTTGCCCTTGGTGATATTTCGTTGAATTTTAGCTGGTACATATAAATAAAGGGAGAGTAAAAGCTAGGCGAGGAGGCTCATAAAGAAAAAATAAAGGCTTATTTAGAATATCAGGGCTCGTCAAGATCAAAAGTGGTGCTGCAATATTAGCTTTGGTTTCAAGGAAAGAGCGGATATGCGACGATGTATCCAATATTCAAATCTTGAAGTAACACACTTTACTTTTCCTTCATTATTTGCATTCCCCTTCGTTTTCATTGATCGGACTCGAACAAATAGGAAATGGTTGACGAGTCAAATGAAATTATTTAAAACTTCAGAACTCATCAAGCACAATAGTTCGCGATCGGTGAGTCAGTTACCGAGAGTAATTTAAACATGTGTCTATAATTTACACGTTTAAAAAAAGAAAAATATCTATACTTTATCATTCATGGAAAACAAATTAGTAATATTTGTGGCGGTAATATTAAAAAAAATAATGATCAAAGCATTAACTGTTATAGCAATGCAAACCTCGACAAGATTAGGTTCTTATTAATTTGTCAGTGGTTTAAAGGATTTTATGCTAAGGCAAGGTTTCTTTTTACACCACTTAATAGGTAATAAGCATTTGTTCATTAGCTAGTTTACGTTCCAAAATATTGAGGTCTATGATTTAGTACCCAAGTTCTCAAACGTATCAAAAAATGACAATTTATAAATACTTCTAAGTTTCCAGTTGAAGAGGTATAAACAAATATTAGAAATTTTTGTATTTCAAGTTTACTTTAGAATATGTTTTGCTTGATGCAGACTCGAAACTCTGTACAAACTGAGTTGGGCTATTTAATTGCTCCACAGTGTCAATTTTATTACACATACTTCTCTGAATAAACATGACACTCATTTGCAAATGAACGAAGTACACGTTTTTTAACCTAAACAAGCGGGCATGTAAGTTATAAGTACGATAGGTTTTTTTCAAACTGTTAGAACTCATTAATCAGTTTATCTGTGGTAAGAACGCTAAGTTAACTCCTGCTCGCATGCTGTGAAAACAACCTTCCACGCTGTTGCCTCAAAAACAAGTTTGTTCTGTACGAACATCTCGCTACACATACACAAAAGCCCCCTTGTTTAACAAAAAACAGAAACAATCAAATATTTAGATTGAGTATATTATAGCCAGAACGGCGTCCATTCCAAGCTGTAAACTAATTGGTTTAAGCCAGAGGTGTATACAGTTTTGACATCAAACTGCGGTTTATAGTGATTAGTTGATGTTTTGAGTTTCTGCATCAAATTAGTAAAGATTGGTTCTTTGTTGTTTATCCAGCCAGGCGTCAATCCGATTGAAGCCGATACTTTAACTTATTTTAGCAATTGTTAAGCTTGATAATTTTTTCCTGAAAAGTAGCAAACGATTGCAATGAGAAAACTATGAATCTCGCAATCTGGGAGATATTTTCAAAATTGTGTGTCTAGTTTTTAGTTCTGTTTACGAACACTTTCCTTTTCAAAAAAAAAAAGTTTGAATGTGGTTAATCAACGTACTGGCAAACGTGTTCACTGATGACGGTCAGGGTTAATGCTATTCTAGGAAGATACAGGCTAAAGTCATGCGACGCTACCATTATTTCCGCCAGTCTTGCCCAAGCGAGACGGAATTTTTTTAAAGAAGCTATAGCTAGTACGGCTATACGGCTCGGGCAACATCTACTGAAAACAAACTTTCTGTTTTTCTCTTCTATTTCGTTTGCAACCTATTCTTTCATGTTATTTCTTATATGAAAGAGTCTAAATCGACCGAACTACAGACGCTGATTGTAAACAAGAAGACTAACGACGGGAAAATTTGTGAATTCACGTTAAAATTCTCAGCAAACCCCAAATCAAAGAGTTTCACGTTGTAAGTGCGGACTCGACGGTTGCCAGGTGACAATTTGGTGCATATTTACGATTAGTGGCCTTCGTTATTTAAGCCTTTTGTTTTCCCTTGTCCCTATCACAGCGCAAAATATTCGTGTTAGCTAGTACTTTCGTCTTCGGGAACCTTTACCCTTTAATTAATTAGGATAATTGTCTTTATAGGAACTAGAAGCTAGACACGAAAGTTTTAAAATACGCAAGAGGCAAGAGTCTCAAAACCACCTTAAAATAATTGATCAATGAAGCATTGTTTTCTCTATCGATGAGAATCTGATCTGCGTTGCGATCTGAAGAGTTGAAGCTTCCAATGCGAATGAATGAAAAGTCCGAAAAAAAGCGAGGTACTCTATTGAAGTGTACCGCCACCTCAAATATGCGTCGAATGTTTCTCTTAGTAGGTTTGTGATTTCTTAATCTAATTTTGAAACTGGTTTTATTTTGTATCTTTGCATTTGTTAAGATTTCTGGAGTGACACGAAAGGTGCCCTCTTGCTATTAGCAAAGCTAACGGACAAGCTAGATCCTTGTGAAACAATTACGACAAAGACTACATCTATATTGGCATTTAAAACAGCCAGGAAATGTTGGCATTTGGTGATCGTGCACATTCATCTTAGAAGACGCTAGTAGTTCTTTGAGGCCTTTGAGGTTTTAAGATCTCCTAAAAGCAGTAATTATATTACCACCACGAAAAATCTCCCGCATGAGCGAACTGGAATGAAAAATGTGTAAAATGTCACAAATAATACGGCCAACTTCAGGTAAATTGAGGTAGTAGCTTATTACCAAAGGAGTTACTTTGCGTTTTTACTTGTTTCAGGTGCCTGGCAATGTGTTTTTTGCGATAGCAGCAATCTGATTAATTCTAGAGACACTGAGCAAAACTGAAAGTTACACGAACGTCTGGCAATGGGGCGGGCCGGGGGGGGGGGGTCATTCGGACCTCCTCTACTTTCGTCACAATTAATCTGATTGACATGAAATTTGGCACGTATAATCAGCTTCGTTTGTACTTTCGATTACGCGTTGTCAAGTGTTTCAAATTTTTATCAAGTTTGAATTATAATACTGAAATTGATGAGTAAAAAAAACATTTAGCAAATGAAAACTACAAAATAGGTAGAACCACCAATCATGTTGGTAAGAATGAAATGTAATTCAAACTCAGTTTCCGAGTCGGATTCTTTCTAGTTCTTCAGCGCTATTCACGCCTGGTCAGCGGCGATACGAGGTTGATCTGAGCGGCTCTGCATTCTTCTATAGGTTACGCTATGGTGCCAAGAAGGAAAAAGGAAAAACACATAAAATATTTGTATACATATAAATCAAGCTAACAATCATTAAGGTAAGATATAAAGTAAGTAAGTGCACCCCACAGTATATAGTTCGTTTGAGACAGAAGTGAGTAATTATAATAAATTGAATTTCACTTATTTATATACTCTGTGCAATTATTTACCTGCAACCCGTTTATTGTGTTAATAACAATGAACAACGTTCTAAGCGAAACGTGCAGAAATCAGTTTCCTGCTTATCTGCGTACCGCAGATAACTTCTAGTTCTGTTCTAAGCTAGAAATGCAAACTACTCATGTAGAGATCAAAGAACGAAACACAATTACTCTTGGAGAATATTGGGTACGGTCTGAACGAACCCTCCGAAGAGTATAACAAAGATTGTATAAAAGTAGGAAAACAACTAAACTTAAAGCGTGTACGCTGCCGCTTCCTCGGTGGGAAACCGGAGAGCGGGGCGGCACCGTAACTGGATGACAAATAACTTGACAAGCCTCAAGCACCGAAGCCAGCTGCCTTTCTAAGTACGTTGTTTATCCTTTACTTTCTTTCCTGCTCTCCTCTCAGAACGATAAATCTTTTCTGAGTCCGATACCAACTCGTCAGACAAGTATTGGTTAACAGTAGGCAACCATACTCGTTTTTATCCGCGAGTTCAATAGCCTTGATTCACTTCTCTACGAGTTAATCTTTAACTCTTTAAATAATTGCACTTCAGAAATTCTAGTATGGCAATGGGTGGCTGTTTCTTTCCCGGTTTCTTTATAGTTAGTTCCGCCTTGAAAGCCGTCAGGTCGTTGGCCTTCATGATCACTGCAAAGTTGCGTACCTTCTTCCAGCGAGCTCTTTAACTTCTCGTGCGATCCGGTCTTGAAAGTGTGCAATAGCGTCATTAAACTTCCCGAGTATGACTTGGACATGATCTAGCTACTGCTGGTTTCCTTTCTTCTTACAAACAAATTTGTCTAATCGAGCTCTCTTGACGGCGTGTTGGACAGTTAAGGCGTTTTATTGAGAAAACGTTTTTGCAATGTCTCCAAGGCGGTTTTCCATAATCTCTGTGATACTATCGGTTAGGAGACTGATTGTTTTATTGATAATGCACTGAACTGCAGCTTTTGATACTTCACCGAGCGATGAAGCGTCGTGGCTCGATTCACCGATGTCGTTCATATCGCGGTCAAGTAAGTGCAACGCACAGTAGTTCTTTGGAGACAGAAGTGAGCAGTACCCTATGCAATTATTTATTTGCAACCCGTTTACTGTGTAAAGAACAATGAACAACATTCTAAGCGAAACGTGCAGAAATCAGTTATCTGCTGAACTGCGTACCGCAGATAACTTCCGATTTCAAGTATGTTTAAAATATGTGTCAAATCGTTCAGTGCTAGCTACCTCCCCACACATGCTTTATTACTTAAGCTTTACTGAGTAAGATGTAACCTAAGGAGTTTGTCTGAGTGCATGCGAGCCACAGCACTTCCACCCAAGACACTGAATTTAAAAAAGGTCGAAGTGATGACTTCAATTTATCCCCTTGTACACATATTTTTGTTGTTCAGCTGCTGTACTTTCTTTGTCAGCTCTGCACATTTAACTTCCTCAGACCGACTTGTAGCTGCCTGATTTCATCAACATTTGAACATATTTCATTCTTTTTGTCGATCTTTCCCTTTCCTTATTATTAACTTCGCAAATGCTCGGATATCGAACCGTAAGGATCTTTTCGTAGCTGTCCTCCGTTTCTTAGTATTTGGAGGTAGCGCCAAAAACCTCCATCAAGTAATCACCTCCTACCCTCTTTTCTTCCCTTCCCACCCCTGTGGATCACACACTCCCACAGGTAATATTAACGATATTACATTTTCATAGAAATATGCCTATTTTTCATCACTCCCCTTTGCTGTCACTTTGTCTTGCTCTCTCCGTCACCACATCTTCTCCTGCTTCGTCCTGCTCCCCAACAACTTTTTTCACGTCCTGCCCACTAAAAGCATAAGCATAGATGAATAAATAGAGGGGAAAGTCTAATTTTATTTATTTATTCTTAGACTAAACGAAAATTACTCAACCATTTTTTTTCCAGTGGCACCATCTTCTTTATTCAAAACACTTTTCGTCACATCGGCCTTTTTCGTCCTCAATGTAAGTATAATGTAATGGCTGTTCTTAGTTGCCCAAGGTAACTGTTTTGTAAATGAGTTAAGGCTCAAAAACAAAACGCCTTGCACGTCCAAAGCCAGCTGGCGTTGTGCTACCACCAGACTGCCTCTCTGGTACTCAAAGCCGAAAACAATGCGGAGCACAAGTGTGCAACATACAATGTTGACAAGGAGGTCACCCCGCAGTAACAACACACTTGCTTGTTGATGCCATCCGTTGGCCTTAGTCGCGGCTCCTTCGCTTGCCACCTGATGTTCACTGGCTCAGAATGAGCTCTTCTGGCGCTTACACACCAAACATCCTGCTGCCGATGTCTGGACCAGTAATCTAGGTAGGGAGACACGAAGGTACTATCACTTGCCCAAGGTGAATCCTCAGACTGATGAAGTAACAGTCGTCTTAATTCGCAATTCAATACCAGCTCCAAGCAAGGTTTAGCCACTACCCACATCATCCAAGTACATGTACAAATATTAAAAGCAAAAGACTTGCAATTGTTCAAGATTTAGACTAAAATCGGATGACGTCAAAAGCCCCATCCTTCGTCCCCCAATCGCAAACGATAAATGGCAATGATATAAAACCATTTGAAAAAAAACACGAAATAAGTAATGATAAATCCAAAATAGGATCCTTCAAAGGCAACAGCTTCAAGTTTAAAAAAATATGTTTTCTCACTAGTGTCATTTGCGAAACCAAATCTTATCTCAGTAGCTAAAGCTTATCCGTCACGTCTGCCTTTTCTATCCTCCAAATATACACGTATAAAGAAGCGAAAGACTTGCTCAAGACATGAACTAAAACCAGGTGGCGTCAGAAGCCTTGATTAAAGCAACAAGTCTTAGGTATACAATGCAATAAAACGTGCAAAAGATTGAATTGGATGAATGGCGAGAAACAGTATGGTTTTCAAATATTTTATTTCAGACAAAACAAAGGCAAAAAATGTATTCAAAATTTACTAGGCCGAATCGTCCTTAAATGTCAAAAACTTCCTCATTCAACATTTTCTATCGGTAATAGCTGATTTTTTTATCATTTTCAGCTTTATAGCTTAAAATATGATAGAAAACCTGAAAAACCCAAAAATCCAAGAAGGCGGCTAAATTTCGGATTTTCCATTATTTCAGAGTTGCCGTGCAAACCAATGTGACAGCACGTGACTAGGTTTAATTAAGTGTACAAAGAAAACTGATCATATGTGCCAAATATCATGTCAGGCGGAAGAATGTTAACGACATTAGCTATAGAGGGGTGGGGTCAGATTGACACCACAACCCCCCTCAAGTGCTCGTAATAATATTTTTGTTCAAGGCTTCTAGGGTTGAGTGGCCATAGAGAAGTACGACTCCAGTAGTTGTTCGGCAGGTTCCCAGGCGCTATCCATGTAGTGTATGCCGTCGGGTGTGCCCCATGGAAAGGACTCGGTGAAAGGGTAAAAGTCCAGTATGGTGACTCCTGCCTTACACATAGCATCGTTGGCGTAAGCATTGTAGAGTTGTACTCTCTGACGGTTATGAAAGAAAAGGACAGTACCAGTTAACTTTTTTTTACCGTTTTTTGTCTGTTTGTTTTCACTCAACCTTTTCTTCTTTCTTTCTTTCCTTCTTTCTTTCTTTCTTTCTTTCTTTCTTTCTTTCTTTCTTTCTTTCTTTCTTTCTTTCTT